>NDXB01016558.1:236880-266381 GCA_002631895.1 Agapornis roseicollis
CCAAAACTTGCAGGCTAGGCACTGAGCTGTGGATCATGGTCTTCTAGATGGTAAGAAACCTGACTGACCTCGCTATATAAGGTAAAATTTGGAAATCCTATTACACAAGTGATTTCCCACCCCCACTTCACCCCTTGTACTGTCCTTTGAGCTGAGGGGATAATGGGATTCTGGAATGCAGCGCAATTATAGTTGAATTGCCCTTGATCCAAACATTAATACTGTTCTCTTATTTTAAGGGAGATAATTTTGCTGTAAGCTACATTTTAAAAAGAAAATACAAACCTCCCCTATTTAATGCATAAATAATTCTAATACTTCTTAAAGGCTGTGCGTTTTTGTCCTCCACATGACTTTTGCATGCTCTTTGTAAGCTATTTTTCATGTATGCTCTATAAACATAGTTCTAACAGAGTGTAGGAGCTGCAGTGTGTTCAGCAAGACACACAGTGACTAGTTACTTCATCATGCTTCCACTGAAGATAAGTTCTTCATGGCTTTAAAATAGCTATAAAAATCAAAATGACTTAGGAAAGAAGGGCCAGTAAAGTGTTACTGCTTTGTTAGTAAGATGGGTTACTGGCTTTTATCCTGAGTTTTTTCCCCCTGGATACTCTAAATAAATGGAAACACTGTGACGGTTCAGAGAGTCAGTATAGAGAAGAACAACTGAAGAATAATAGAATCGTTATAGGGACTGGGGTGAGTCCCATATTGTGGCTTTTTTCTTTGCTGTCTTTTGCACAAGAAAAGGCAGAGGTTGACTGCAGTCGTGACTGTATGTTTTAGAGGTGGCAAAAAAGAGATGTATCAACCAGTGGTGAAGGAAGGTCTTTGCATGGAGCTCATAAGCTTCTTTACATGTGTCTTGGATTTAGCTTAGCTGTTTGTTTTCTAGAGTATATGCTAAGTAGTATGGTTTATGATGTCTATAGCGAATATCAGACTTACAAATCAGAAACCTCAGCATCAACCTCCAGCATCAGAATGTTGGATTTTCTATTTTATTCTTAAATGAAACAATAGGAGAACCCTATTCTGACTCTCCCAGAGTGTACATGTTGGTATTGGGGATGCAATGGATTAGAAATCCAAGTACCTTTTACATGGTGAGTTCTTGTTACTATTGTTAATGCTGTTGTTGATAATAATAATAACAATCATTTTGAAGCCCATCTATCCATCTTCTGGACCCACCAGGTAAGAAAAAGTTTTGTATGTGTGGGACCTGCAGATTAAAATGATACCTGCAGCATCAGTTAATACTTCCTCTGTCCGCCTTGCTTACTCTTTTGGAGAGACTTCTCAACTGATTTTTCAGGTATTCAGCTTCATGAGCTGGGATGCCAACATCCAACCATGCATCCAAAATCCTGCTAAAAGGCTTCATTGCTGCTGGAGAGGGCTGGACTCACTGAGTGCTTCCTTCAGTTTTTGCAGGATGTCCAGTTTTAGCAGTGGCCAGATCTGGCAGTGTCTAAATCACTAGTGGAATGTCTCTGGGTATGGTCTTTGCTTATATGGGTTAGGAGTTCTTACATTCTTTTGCCTAAGAAGGAGCTTCCTTCCTTTGGCTGAACTCATGCTGTACCTCAGAGGCATACAGAAGTTGGGGGTTTGAGGAACAATACAGTATCCAGTGTAACTGTGTGTACTGGCCGTGATATTATGGTGACTGGAAGAGTACCTCAAAGTACTGATTATAATACAGTCTCATGGGCTGCTGGACTACGGCTGTTTTGAGGCACACATTCTGACTTGCATTGACTTACCTCTTTTTATTGACTGGAAAGATGTCATGAAAAAACCTCTACCAGAGAAGCAAATGATATTAGGACAAAGTACAAATCTACATAAAGAATTATATATAACCTGTTCTGTTTTGCCTTTAAATCTTGTATGAAAATGTTTAACTGGGACATAACATTGTGAGCAGTGGAATATGTATGAGCTTAGTTCTCACAGTTGAATACCATTCAGAGTGTGGGAAAAATGGGAACCTTGCTGTAGAGAGGCATCTTCTGAGCCAAAAGTATGACATCCGAGACCTCAGATTAAAGTGTAAGAGGAGGAAAGAGTTGATAATTACAGCACTGGATATATACAACTCTCAGGACATAGCAGAAATCATAGGTTCCAAACATAGCTGGCAGAGTGCACCCAGATGTTCATATGGACATATTTTCATTCCTTACAGACAGCGTGAGGCTAACTGGGTTTAGCTGCAGTGTTAACCAGGAAGAGTTCAGACTTTTGGGATGATCTGGTACTGTCCATTGTAAAACAGTGCAAAAGGCAATGCAATGTGTCACTTTCTGTCACATTTAAGAAGAAAAATCAATGGAGCAGTTTAATGTTATTTGCTGCATTTGTTCTATGTTCTGGAAACACTGTCCTGGGGAGCTGAATGATCAGTGTCAGCAACCAAGTGCTCTGGCTTTTGCCCTGGGCTTTTTCTGTCTCATTGTGTTACACACATAGAATCATAGAATCCCAGACTGGTTTGGGTTGGAAAGGACTTTAAGATCATCCAGTTCCAACCCCCTGCCATGGGCAGGGACACCTCACACTAGAGAAGGTTGCTCCAAGCCTCGTCCAACCTGGCCTTGAACACTGCCAGGGATGGAACAGCCACAGCTTCTCTGGGAGCCCTGTGCCAGGGCCTCGGCACCCTCACAGGGAAGAACTGCCTTAGACCTAACCTGAACTTCCCCTGTATCAGTCTGAACCCATCACCCCTTGTCCTGTCGCTACAGTCCCTGATGAAGAGCCCCTTTTCAGCATCCTTGTAGCCCCCTTCAGACACTGGAAGCTGCTCTGAGGTTCAGTTTTACAACCATCTGAAGGGGCAGGTGTTTGTAAAGGGTCAAAAATACTTTCCAAGGATACGATTATTATTTTGTTTTTTCTCCTCTGTCTAAAAGAAGAAAGTACAAAGATGAAGGGAGGGAAACCCTGACTCCCCTGGAACAGCAAATCTCTGCTTGGGTTGCTAGAGCCAGAACATCATTCCCAGACCTTTCATTAAGAAAGGCCTCTCTATAATTGGTCCTTGCCCTTCTGATTTGTTACCACTGCTGCTGATCTGGGTATCCCTGAATAGCTGTGGAATCTGTTTGCAACATGCATGGCTGGTGGTGAGAGCTTTCTAGTGCTGGGAGGGAGGTGTGGGTTTCCTTATAAAAACAGGAGGTAGTGGCAGCAGCTGGCAGTTCTGACCAGCATGGGTCCAGCACTAGGACAGAGGGGAAAGCGCCACAACCAAACATGGGGCCATTTGGAATTACTGTGCAACTTGCACCTAGGACACTCATAATGCTGTGGCCTCTCACTGTGTGATACAGGAATCATGTTTTACTTGTTTGCTCCCCTTACCCCCTCAAATTCCAGATGGATGTAACAGGAAGGGTTGGTGGGTTGAGAGCTATTTCAATGGCCATCTCTTTGTACCAGAAAAGGCCAGGTGAAAACAGAGTAAATGAAGTCTGAGAAGGACTGGCTTCTGGACAAATGGGTGAAGGCAAAGGAATCCTAAGAAGTATTACACAATGCATTGTCTAACACTTCAGCTCAGGATTAATCTACCATCATTAAGTCTAATTACCAAAACAAGAGAAGGGAACATCAGGGTTACACTGGTATAGGGTCACTGAAGTCTGTATTAGGAAACAAATACAAAAGTCTTCTGTATGATTTAATTAGGTCTAATACCAGGCTAGGACAGTTTTATCAGAGAAAAGCAAAGGAAAACAAGTCTCATTGCCACCGTTTTCCTCCTGTTCAGCCCTTCTCTTCATCCCTGCAATGCACACACTGTTTACTATGGGATTGCTAGTTGTGATGCACAGATGAGCTGCTATAGGGAGTTGGAAGGTACCTCTCTGAAGCTGATTCTGGAGATGCTGAGAAAAGCTTCACTGAAACTGTGACCATTTACTCAAAGATCGGCTGTTCCTGTGTAAAGGATTTTAATTCATATTGAGGGAGGAAAACCAAAACTATTCTGTTTTGAACTAACGGTTATGAATTTATTTTCTTTAAAATTACATCTTGCTCCAGCAGACTTGAGTTTTTACTGAAAGAAAAATATTTAACAATTTCCTTCCTTTTCAGTTGTTGTAACTGTACTCTCTGAGTTACTACAGGAAGAGTATCTTATTCCCGACTTCCTGATCTGCCTGCAAGCTGATATCTGCTGCCCTCCTGAAACACAGTTTGGATTGCTGGTCCACCCAGCCATATATAAGTAAACAAGGTTTATACATCTAAAGATGCCAGAGGAACAGATGTTTTCTATTTGCTCAAGGTCTTTTGGCATCAGGAATTAGAGAACAAACTTAACACATCCAAAGCCACATGCCTTCTTTAATTGCACCTCTATTAGATTTGGTGAAGGATTCCATTTTGTCAAGCAAGAGGTTTTACTGATTAAATTACTGATTGGTAGCTCTGCAGGCAGGCTCCGTCCTCAGAGCTCTTTTCGGCTCTCAGCAGAGGGAGAAGCTGATCTTTCACAGATCCTGCTGTTCTCTCTGCTTTCTTCCTACCCCATCTGTGTAACAAAGCTGCTGCTTGATCGCTCTCTTGACCTTAAACCTTCAGCAACTGGGAGAGAGGAATAAAGGGACAGAAGAAAGTAGGGGTGACTCTGAAGTAGGAGGCAGGGAGTGAATTACTTGTATGTGGGGACTCAAAAATGTAATATGTTTGTATTGGCTTACAGGAATGTTTATTTAAAGTCATGCATCTACGCCACTAAGAATCTAGTTTTCCTGATTAAGTATCCCAGAGGATGATTTATTCAACCCATGCTAAGATTGCCTACTGCTGTTTGCTGACTGCAGAGGGAGCTCGCTCAGTTCAAACTTGAAGGACTGCTTTTAGCTGGCTAAAGATTGGTAAAACACTTTCTACTTGCTGTATTAAGTATTTTTGGTTTAAAAACTGTAAAAGATGTGACTTTCTGGAGATATCTTGGTATTATTGTAGGACCAGGGTGAAATTGTAGGTCAGCACCCTTATTAATGGCAAGGAAAGGTTGTTTAGATCAAAATAATCTAGCTTGATGCTTACACTTGCATTTCACCTTTGTGTGGAGAATATGAATGTTTGGTTTCTGTGTTTTATATCACCAAAGAATCAACTGTAATAGCTCTTTAGAGATCTTGCCCAATTGTGAGGGTATAAATATAAGTATAGGGAAGGTGTCTGGGGACAGCACCTTAGAATGGCGATTGCAACAACAAAAGTTGGGATTTACATAAGCAACTTAAATCTTATTGATTAAGGTTTATTATTAGGCTGTCACAGTCTCCACACTTGCAACTATGATCTCCCAAACTTCAATTCCCATGATTGAGAATATAAATCTTAGTTGCTGTTCTTCAATGTGATTTAAGGGTTTTAGTGTTTCTTTGCCATCTGACTTCTAGTTACTTACGTAGCAGCACTGAAAGCTATGGGCTTGTCTCAGTTCAGAAGGGGTGAGCATTGCTTTGGATTCAGTTGTGTTAATCTGGGATGTTTAGGGGAAAACCATAGCTTTTTGAGGGGAGAAATGAAGACTTTTTCACACACACATGAGCTCCTGTCACATTTAAATGTGTGTCTGTGTAGGTGTTTCTCTGGCCCTGTTGTTTCAAAGCAAAGTATTAGGAACTTTTGCTTCCCTGAGTGAGTCTTGTGCCTCTGACTAGGGACTCACTACACAGTGTCTGAGCATAAATAATTCTGCTGAAATGCTTGGGCAGGGTTTAGGTTCAATTGGCTCTGTTTGTGCACCTTCTCACTTGGAAAGCTAGAAGTATATGGTGATGTTTGCCTTGGCTGTGCTAAGACACAAAGGCAGTGTGGTTACTGTGTGTATGTGAAAGATTAAGACACCAAAAAAGTAGAAGGATTTAGAGTATTTCCATGGGAAATGAAAGGTTTAAGTAGACAAACAAAATTTTGCCTAGGAGAGCAAAATTACTTACTGGAATATACAGCCTCAGGATTAAATGTTTCATATTCCTCTCTACATCTCTGAACACTGAACCACACAAATGAAATTAGCACAATACAGCCTAGCAGACATCCTGACACAGATGAGCCAAAAGCCTTTTCTGTGTTTCCTGTATGATTCCAGGCCTGGTTTTGTTAGGAAGTCTGTAAAAAGTTAAATACATTTGTGTGTGCTGGATGCTCCATGCTGAACCATTTCTCAGCGCACTCCTGCAGCATGCTGTCATGCCCCTTGCCCTGTGTGTCCCATCTCCACATGCTGACCGAAGCTGCGGCAGGTTTTGTTGCTCAGGACAGTGTCACCTTGTTGTATGAGCATCTGTGAGGTGTCAATACTCTGACCTGACGCTGGAGGGAGGAAAAGTCAACTAGTTAATGTCCAGCCCCGATCCTATGCTTAGAATCATAGAATAGTTAGGGTTGGAAGGGACCTTAAGATCATCCAGTTCCAACCCCCCTGCCATGGGCAGGGACACCTCACACTAAACTGTGACACTCAAGGCTTCGTCTAACCTGGCCTTGAACACTGCCAGGGATGGAGCATTCATAACTTCCCTGGGCAACCCATTCCAGTGCCTCACCACCCTAACAGGAAAGAATTTCTTCCTTATATCCAATCTAAACCTCCCCTGTTTAAGTTTGAACCCGTTACCCCTTGCCCTGTCACTACAGTCCCTAATGAAGAGCCCCTCCCCAGCATCCCTATAGGCCCCCTTCAGATACTGGAAGGCTGCTATGAGGTCTCCACAGGCTAGGGAAGACTGGCTTGAGAACAGCCCTGAGGAGAAGCTCCCCTTGACCAGGCTCCAAGCTTGCGCTTCCGTGTGGAAGTGGCAGGATGAGAGGCTCTGAGAGCCGGGCAGCAGCCCCCAGCCTGCCGCCGCGGGAGGGCACTGTGATCCTCCGCTCCACAGGCAATTCCCAGCACGGCCTCGCTTCTGGAAGGCGCTCTGAAGTTTCAGGAGAAAGCATGTATTATTGACTCCAAGTAACTGTCACTGCTCTTTGCTTCCCTCTGTATGCTTTCATTCCTGTCTATCACTCCTTTCCAAGGTCACTGTGTATGGTTTTATTTGTTGTAACCAAAAGAATAAAGCCATAACAGCATCCTATACAAACCACCTATATTTAAGAGAGTGTAAATCAGAATATGTAAATTCATAGTCAGAATAGGTAAAATCAGATATGTAAATCAGAAAATAGCATTATTAAGGATGCTTGTGCAAAGTACCCAAAAGAAAGCAAAACAGTCCCCCAAACTCATCATCAACAAATGCAAATATATTTGCTTTAGGCCTATAAATAGCTTCTCTGAGACCTGTCACTATCCTAAGTAAGTTTGTAACCTGAAAAGCATATACCTGTTTAACCTGGTAATTTCTCTGCTGGAAATGGAAGTGCTTAAAAGAGAAAGTCTGGGATCTAGGAGACTGCAGCTTGAGGAGAAACCTCACAAATGTTTCCAGAAACAGAGACATTTGTGGTAATGCAGCTCTGGTAGCAAACCCTGCTTTTGGTTATACCAAGTGCTCTGTTCTTCGTGTGTGCTGAAAGCTGCTGCCCTGAGCCAGGTGCCCCATGCCAAAGAGCCTGGCTTTCATTTGTGTCAAAGCTGGAGCCATTTCGAGCTGTATTGCAGCACTGCTGAAAGGCAGAGCAGTGACTCTGAATGCCTTGCAAGCACAGAGGTATTCAGCATGACATGCCTGCTTTATTACTTCTTCCAGCTTGCTTTCCTGCTGTTTTTAACTTGTAGGCAAGCTATCGCCATCAAATAAGCTGTGTCAGCGGTCAACTCTGTTACACAGTCAGTGTGGCATTGTGCAAGCCTTTGTTCTGCAGTCTGAAGGAGCTGTTGCACACTGCATTAACCTCAGGGCTCCTTGCATCCCCTCCCTTGGGCTACCATGGCCACTGCTTGACCCTAAACAGGTTAGTCTCCAGCTGCTAGTTTCTGTAAGTCTCTGCTGTGGTTCATTCTGTGACTCCAAGTTTGACTGGTTCTTCATTCCCTGGCACTAGAAAAGGAGCAGGAGAACATTAGAGATGGCATATTCACCACTGACAGAGAGCCCTGTCTCAAATGTCATCGTATTTTCACAATCCAGACGAAATTAATGAGAGGCAGAAAAGCTTCTCTTCCCTCAGATGTGCTTGTAAGTTGATGTGGGTCTTGGTCCATGCAACACACAAACATAGGTGGTGAAGATTCCCTTCAGAGGTCTCTGTTTAACATGCTTGGAACATGAAGAAAATGAAAATGGGAGAATTTTCCCTAGCACAGAGTTCAATCAGAGGACTTCATCTGTCTTAAAAATACTGTCCCACCTTGTCACCCAGTTTACCTTCATGCCTCTGAAGGGAGAGGTAGCAAGGGGGAAGGAGCAAGAGTGATTAATAGAGCCTGGTGTAATTAATAGCTACAGGGCAGGTAGCAGGATGGAGGAGGAAGGCAGAGGCCATGTTTTTGGCAGGTTCATAAGAGGCAGAACTGTTCTGTTGGCATGTGTCACTCTTATTACTTAAGAGCAATGTTAAATTTGAATCCAGCTCTGGCAAACACTTTTTCTCTTTGGTGCTCTAGATGCCAAAGCTTGTGTTTCTTTATTGTGCTTTGGGTTGTGGAGAGGCAATGAAGTGAATGCCGTTCGGTTTGGTTGTGGTGCATTTAAACCAAAGATTTCTATAAGCAGCAAAGTTAATGAAATCTGTTTTCCTGTGCTTTATTGTCTTGAGGTCATTCGTTCTCCTGAGTGGGCTCTTTGGTGAGCAGGGATATGCTCTCATTATGGTATTCTTACGATGGAGGCATTAGTATAGTTCGCATCCTCCAGCTAACTTCTGATTTCAGGAAACCTGAAGGAACTAGCCAGGATTGAATTTGCTAAGTTTAAAAACTGCTAGAAAGCAAACCCAATGTATTGTGCGAGGCCACAACAGCGTGCTTTCTTCCAGTTAGATATTTGGGATCTGCTGCCTCTCACACTACAGCTTGCTGTGAACTTTCAGCTTGTCACAAGTATGAAACAAGCACATGTTTTAGAGGAAGCTGGAAGGCTTCTCCCAAAGCTGAGTCAGAAAACTCCGGCATACTTGCATGAGGATGCTCTGTAATAGGCATGTTTAAAAACCTCAGGCAGTTCTGATGCCACTGAGAGGTACTTCTTAAGCAGAGTGTATATAAATTTAACACATTTACATCCTCTTTCATTATAATTAAACCTTTATTACTGTTAAACATCTTTTAGAAAAGATATCTGGGTTAGAGGAATCTTTATCTCATATAAAACTTTAAGTAATTTTACTCTGATTTTAATTGTCATAAATAATTACTAAAGACAGTAAAAGACTCACTTGTTGAGGCAGGGAGTATTGAACCTTAGGAAGAAGAAAGCTGTTGGCAAGCTTGAGACAGGAGTTGGGAAGTCTTATATCAGAATGCTCAGTACAGCCTCAGAAATGGGGACTGGGTTAAACATCTGACTGACCTTACTGGAAGAGAAGGGCCAGAGTCACTGCAATGAATCTTTTCAAGGAGATTCTTTACTCATATGTCAGCCATCATTATGTGTCTTTTGACTGTACTAAGAAAGTGAACACTCTGGCACAATACGTTGTTGGTTGTGTCCTTCATCTTACAGTCATTGGTAATTCGTCTTACAGCCAATGGTTTCCCATGTAATCAGTTGAGACAGAACTAGTCAGGCTCATCATATGTTCCAGATGTCAGTGGTTAAATCCATGTTGCAAGTATCTTTCTTTTTTTATTACTAGTTGGTGCTCCTTTCCTTATTTTGTTATTTATATCTCCAAGCTTCCTGGGTGAGAAAGATATTTGAGTGAATTGAATAAGAAAATGATTGATGTTTTATCTTTCTGAGTAACTTTAAATTCTTTTCCTTCCTTTCAGTCTTTATTCACAGTGATTTTACTGCCCTACAGCAGAGGGAAGCAGCATGCACGATTGTCTGGAGTATGTTTTTCCCTGCTGACTAAAGGGGAGTATCATGTACGTGAAGGTATAGCATGAGCTGAGTGGAAATAGGTGTTTCAAGATATGCAGAGGTGTATCTTAAGATGCACAAATCACATACATTTAATAGGTGTTTATGGAACTGCAGAAGGTGTCACAAACTATCCTTGGGACACCCAGATCTGCTGGCAGTGTCTGCAGACTATGGAGGCTGAAGTCTGAAGAGAGTTGGCATAAATACTTCAAGACGGAAATACCACCAAAATGTGTGCAAGTTACCTAAACCATTGTAAAGACTTGTACTGAAGAAATGTGTTAGTGTCCAGGGAATTTTCTAACCTATGACTTTGCTACTTTTGCTAGATTCCTTCTTCTAAACACTGGCAACAAGTTTTAGTAATGTCTTATTTAATTAATAATTAATGAGTTAATTGGCATGAAGTATTAATTTAAATAAATCTGAATTAAATATGAAATCTGATAACCTGAAAACAATGCTAACAAGAGAAGAAGATGACAAACTTGGGAAAGGGGGGTGATGTAAAATGACTGTGCACGTTACAGGCATTTACGGAAATACAGAGCCTTGAATTAAGTAAAAGGGCAGAAAATGGATAGAAACTTATCTAATTCTGCATTATGTCCTATCCAGAGTTAATGTGCAAATACTATGGTGGCAGAAAGGTTCTGTGGGCTCCTGGCTTGCAGGGCAGGAGGGAGCTAGGACTGGATCCCAGTTAGGATGAACTGTGCTGGTCAAATAAAGCATGGGCACATCCATAACTGACAAAAAGGTGGACACCAGTTTGCACCATATGCATCAGGTCTAACTGTGGCTATATACATGGTGATGAAAGCTGAAGATAATAAAAAGGTGCCTTAAAGAAAGGCAGCATAGCAAATACATAAGAAATAAGAATTGGTATTGCTCTCAAAGAGTATTCATAGTTGAAAAGACAGAAAGTGTAATTCCACTAGAAATTAAAGAGTCGCTATTGGGTAAACCTTATTTCAAACTACAGCACTCTTCAAAATTGATCAGTCACTCTGCAGCAGTTATTTACATGATTTGAGAGTCATGTAAATAACATGGTAACATAGCAATTGTAAATCATGTAAATAACACAAGCTATAGGCTTGGATCAACCTGCTCTAGCAGAAGGTGTTCCTACCCATGACAGGGGGTTGGAACTGGATGAGCTTTAAGGTCCCTTCCAATGCAAACGAGTCTGATTCCCTGATTTCTCCATCCATACCAAGTCTGTGCTGAAAAAGGGACAAAAAAAAAAAAATCCTATCTCCAAAATTTTAGGAAGTATTTTAATCCTAAAATGAATATATAGAGAAGTTCCTCTTATCCTTTGTATGGACAAGGAAGGCAGTAGCTAATAGGATGGAGTTTACAAAACCTGGGCATGGTTAATATTACACTAGTTGTAAGATCAGTCTACATCACTGTTTATCAGTTTCAGTGACACTTTGCTGAAAAATGGCAAGATGTTTTGGATTTAAGAATAAAGATTTAATTCTGCCTCAAGTCACTGGTATTGTCATGAACTGTTAGACACCCTTCTAATGCAGCTTGAAGAACATGCTGTTCTCTGATAAGTACTATTCTATGACCTATGCAAAATAAGCTGTGATCGTAATAGAGCTCTTCCTGAAGAGAGATTTGGTTTCAGTGATTTTTGAAAACCCAAATGGAAATGGTGCTTATTCAGCATTATTGACATTTCAGCTATTTCATCAAAATGCTGAAATTTCATCAAAATGGTCAAACAAGGTTGAACAGGCTGAGTTTCCATTCAGCAACCTCTGCTGCTGGAAGTACGTGGGCAGAACAGCAGCAGAGTACTTGCACTGCTGATTAAACCTGGCTCTGGGATCTAAACCAAGAAAGTAGTCTTCCTTTGGACAAAGGCATTCCCTTTCTTTACTTCAGTTTAGTTTCAGATGTATCATTACTCAATGTTGCACATGAGCTCTCCCCTCCATTCTGTTAACCTATAAATTACAGAGCAGTAGTTAGTATAATTCCTCAGGGCACCAGAGTTAAGGCTGCATGGTGTGCGCACTTGAGGTTTCTGTAGGCACATTTGCAAACAACAAATGTTGTCTTTTTATCTTGTTTCCCTTGGGGGACATTTTTGTGCATAATCTGGTTAAATGGTACAAGGATTACAAGTGTGTGTCTATGTGCATGTGTATAAAAATACACCAAGATTTAACCCCAGGCAGAAATATGAATACACCTTTAAAGGCCAACAGTTGCCTTGTTGCTGAGCCAGTAGTAAGAGGCTCTCTTCTGAGGAGCCAAAGAATTACGCTTTCTTAGTTATGTTCACCCAGGTTAAGTGTGACTGCAAAGTCCTCTTGAAGTTTGCTAAGGTGCTCACTAATGTATCTTAAGATAGGTTTGCTGCTCCTATTGTAACTTACTCCTAACATGCATCATGGTGGCCAGACAACTTGGCTTCAGATGTTCTACGTCTCAAAACACAGTCTCTGGTGTTTCAAGTTGGATGAGGTTTGTGCCTTTTTATGAGGGCTGTTTAAAATACAACCTTAGAAACCTACCAGGTTTCCTTTTCTAGGCCCTCTCTCCTCCACTAAATGCATTGCTGTGGTGAGTGTTAGGAGCGAAGGGGGAAAATCTTGGAAAGAACAATCACAAAAATTTGAGTCATGCAGTTTAAGTTAGAACTGTACATTTGTCTGCTATTGCAGTGGGCATAGGAATGATCCCAAATAGTCATAAGTTTGATAAAGCTTGAAAGAGAAATTCCTTTATTGCACAAGAAATTGGAGTGTGAGATAATGCTCCTTATTTTAGGCTTAGTTCTGTTCTCCATACTGAGGAGGGAAAAGCACTGTAACTCGCTCATTTCAGTGGTGCTGCTTTGGCAATAATGAGACCAGGAGGATCTGTCAGTCCATAAACTTGACATCCATCAGCTATTCTATATGAAATTTGCTGAGATAGGCAAGCAAGTAGATACGACTCGCCCATAGCAACTCTGTGATTCTAGGCAACATCTTGTTCTGCTTGTGGCTTTGAGAAAGTGGATATGCTTAGCAATGCAGTTCATTTTATCATGAGTCTTGCAATAGTTCAGTGTTTTCATACAGTCCATGTTCTGAAGGTAAATAATACATTCATCTGTTAACTTTATTATAAGGAAAGTTTCTGGTTCTGGATAAAAGCTTGAAAATGTGAACTCTCTCAGGTTTGCAAAACAGATAGCAAAGAAAAGGAACTAAAATGAAGGTTATTGTGGATGAAGGGGGGGATTAGTCTCAGAACTTAGTCATGCTCTGTGTTGGAAAGTTGGGCTGGCACAGCCATGTCAACTGGGAGTCCTTTTAGCGAAAACCCCATTTCCTAAACTGGGGGAGCACTGCTGGCAAAGCCTCAGTGGGGATGGAGGCCACCTGGCTCAGGTTGGCTGAATAGGTGAGGTGGCTGCAGTGGCAGAACAGACCCTTTAGGTCAGCACAAATAAGTCTGTGCTAGGAAGCTGTGTCAGCACAAGTGGGCTGAAGGTGTGGGGTAGCACCAGTTAGTGGTTCCCAAGCTCTGCCCAAGAAGTTACTGTCTTTCCCAGGTGTCTGAATGGCCCTAGAAGCAGCTTGTGCTGATGCTTCCTGCCGCTTACTATAAATAGCATCTTTGTCTTTACCTGTGTTAGGGTGGGATAATCTAACAGGTAACCAGAAAGCAACTTTGCAATAACTTCTACTGGGGATGCTGAATTGTAAGGAGGTGGGATTTTTTGTCTTTGTTGAGTACAGTGAGACAATATGAGTACTAAAGTTATCATGAAATTGTTACAATATTCCACCCCTGTGACAGATTTCAATGAGAGAATTGTTGGATTTCTATCCTTATTTTTTATTGGCTGATACTACACTGAGATTTGGTATTAGAATCATAGAATCAGATAGGTTGGAAAAGACTTTCAAGATCATCAAGTCCAACCATAACTTGTGTATTGCACAAGTAACTAACGTGCTTTGTAACTGCTATTGTGCTAAACCTTTTCATCCTTCTCATTCAACTCTCGTAGTTCTGGTTTGTTTTTCAGTGGAAGTCCTTGAAGATCCAACAGGCTTTTTGTACCTTGTGTTGCCACAGAGTAATGCTGTTCTTCTGTTCTATTTTGCTAGTTGGAGATATTTCCCTAATTGTGACTACAGTTCTGTTACTGCAACTCTCCTGAAGTCACTGGAACAACATAAGGCCACACCAGACTTGAAATTGGTGTCTTCGCCTCTCCTCATATGATTCAGAGTGAGAAGGAAAGGACTATTCTGCTTTATAAACTGTAGAGCGTGAAGGGAAAAGGAGTTTGGAACAGGATTTTGTGCCTGGACCCTAGAGGCAGACATTGGTCAATTCACAGGGAAGTATTTTATAAAAAGATTGGCCTTGTTTGCATCTCCCTTTCATAGCGTACATTTACAGGTTAGGTTCCACTCCTTGGGACCTCTTTTTTGAATCATGTCATTGTGAATTAGAAAGAAGACATCGTACTCCCCGAGGAAAGTAACTACCAGCCCTATAATCTGAGTGACAGGTGAGCCATCCAAATCCCTCATGCTTTTTCTACAGCTGACATTTTAATGAACACTGAGGAAACTTCCTTCAACTGGAGATGGTACATAGGCTGTGAAAAGAACCCAGGCAATAGTGGAGTCACTGGACAAAGATTTAGGCTCCTTGGGGCACAGCCATTGGTATTAATATGTTACAGAGACATAATATACTGTGATTAAGAAGGGATAATTATAAAGAAACCCTTGTTTAAATAATTTCCTGTTTATAGTATTTAAAGAGTGTGGCTGTAGCTATACTTACTCAAGGAATCTTATTTTACTTGCTGAAACCCCAGTTCTCTGGCTCCGTATTGTGTAAAGCAGTGGTGGCTGACCTGCAGCCTGTGAAGGGGCTAAAGGAACACATAAACTTGTGGCTGCTCTTCTACAAGATATTGCATGGCTTGATGATAGTTGGTAACTGATAGTACTGGACCATGCTGGGAGGTAGGATGCTACACACAGGCTTGGGAAAAGCTTGCTTTCTTGTTGGATTTAGGAAAACCCACCCATCTCTACTATTAGTGCATATACACAGAAAAGTTGTTCATAGGCACACAAGGGTACAGCAGGTTCTGTCTCAGAGCTCTTATCTCAAAAAGTCCTCTCCACATGGTTCTGAGTTGGGCCCTGTTTCACTGTGTAAAGAAGGGAGGAGGAGGAATAGATCATTTTGAAGCTTCTATGGCACCAAAACAAAAGGCAGTTGCCAGTGCTTAGAGTACACCAGGAGCAATGCACTGAGGTTTGATAAGGTGTGTTACAACATCATGCTCTTGGTTCTCTCTTTTCCTGAACTTTGTGTAGCCAGTTGCAGCAATTTTTGTGTGCCCTGCACTAAATTTCCAGTCACATTACACTGAGTGTATGATACAGGGAACTTGATTCATCGTTGCCTCCCCTCACAAGAGCTGACAAATTGTGCAACTGGTCCCTGTGTGTGGAACTTCTGTCCAAGTCCTGTGACAGGAACTCATTGAGTTCTGAGAAGAGGAGAAAGCTGCAACTGTTTTACTTTTCATTTGGTTCTCTTTCCTACCAGTTTCTCTGCATCAAGTAACACTTCTCTCCTTCAGTACCACCAGACTCATGTTGAAAGCATCTTCTGGAGCTGGGAGTGTTTTCTGGCCTATAGCAGTGCTATATAAAGCATCAGTTATACAATGCATTAGAGGCTTTTCTGCAGCCTTCACAATTTCACTTTTAAACTTGACAATTGCAGTGTTCTCATGAGTTTCTTCTTAAAGGTTTTTTGTTCTCTCAAGAAAAACAGAAAGGAGGAACAGTTCCAGGAAAGTGGAGAAGAGCAAAATGTTTATTGGATAACATTAAGTACCAGGAGGAACTTTTTGTTGTATCACAGGGCATTAAGTATTGGATTACATGAATAATTACACATAAATGCTCATTGTATCATAATATAAATGAGCCTACCTTAAAACTGCATGGTGCTACTTCTAATTTTTATAGTTATTTTCAGCATGCCTATACTACCCTGTAGTAGACCATGTAGATAGGCCCTTCCTTCTGTCTGCCTTGTGAGCTGATAGCCTGCAGGAATGTAATAATTTCTTAGGAAAATGCAGTAAATTAGTGCAAGGAAAGAATATTGTAGACACTGTGCAAGGTTCTTGTCCTTGTCCATTCTTCCTAAAGAATCAGAGTACCAAATGGGAATCAGATTCATGATAGATTTTTCTGGTCCATTCTTCCTAAAGAATCAGAGTACAAAATGGGAATCAGATTCATGACAGATTTTTCTGCAGCACACTGTAGCTATGGACTGAAGTTATTCTATGGTTTAAAGAGATTTTGTGTTTCTCTCTTGGTTTTGTACCAATTGAATGTTTCAGAGGTTAAAAATAGATGGATGTTTCATTGCCACACCTGTAACACAACCACTGGTGTGGTTGATCAGTCAGCAGATTTAACATGAGCTTTTCCATCTGGAGGGGTTTTAATACTGCTCTTTCTATAAAGTACTTATTTTACAGCTCTTCCATTATAAAATACTCTAGCAGAAAGGTAAAACTTCACTGCCTACTTTTGTTAGCTTGGGAAGGGGCCTTACCAATGAAAGGCAAAATCATGTTGCAGCCAAATAAGTACTGCATGAAGAATAGTGAGCCTGTAGTACAAGCTGGGATCTAGTGGTGGATGTTCATGCCAGAATACAGAACTGCTGGGGAGACATTAAGGAAACACCATACCTGGCTTTAAGTAGCTCCAAAGAAACTATTATTTTATGGTCTCTGACACTGAACTCAGATGACAAACTTTTATTAAGTGGCCTGCTCTGAAAGAGAGTACCAAGTTTTAGGAGTCTTGTTTGAAGGAACCTTGGTGTCTGTCGAGTACTCTTGGCACAAATGTGAGGTGGATGTGCATGCTTTATGAGTGGTTATAAACATAGCATATGTCATCACTATATATATTTTGATGAAAATATACATGAAAGAATACTGTTTTTATTTGGATTTGTGGTGTTTAAGCAAACTAGCAACAGGTAGATAGGACTGAAACCTATTTTTCTGTGCCTCAATTTCTGTATAGCTCCTTCTCCAAGTTCCTGGTTGCTGACAAGCATGGATGGCTAGTTTCAACTCAGTGACCAAGGAATAAGCAGTCCTTCATTCTGATTTAAAAGCTTTATTTGTTTACTTGATAACATTACTCAAATTTGGCTCCTTCTGTAGAAAGCAGTAAGAATAAAGCACCATGCAAACCCAGGGGCAAGTGACCCCTGGCATGTAAGAGGTATGACCCACGACCATCACTCCTCTTACTTCATTCTTTGGAATTTTTAACAGTGTTTGTGGTGTCATTACGGTAGAAAGGAAGGCTATTTTGATTAGCAGGTTAGCTTAGCAACTCCCTGCACACAGCAGATTCCTTGATTCAGCAAGTGTGTATCTGAGATGAATGTTTAACTTGGCCATTGACTCCACCTCTAGGCAGGTTCAAATGCATTTAAAGCTCTTTAAAACACTGACATAGATTTTTCTCCCTTCCTGTTCCTCCCCATTCCTAGGAAAAGCGAGGAGGGGAGGAATTCAGAATATAGAGGTGGTAAATAGGGATGTAAGCATATAACAAGATATTGTTTGCCAAAGCTATGTATTACAAAATGGAAAGAACATGCAGTTACACTGCGGTAGTAACCCTACATACTGAACTTCCTAACAGTGAGACTTAATGTTGTTCTGCAAGTGGTATACAAAAACTAATAGTCTCATTTATGTGCAGAAATATGTGCATCTATGAGCACATATTTTGTTATTCACATTAATGAAGTATTGCCAAAGTGCAAGCATTGCAAAATCATGTATCTGAGTGCTAAATCACATAATAGTGTAATTTAAAAACCCTACAATAATTTCTGCCTTCTTTCCTTGGGGTTCAGGTATTGAAATGTTTGCTTGAAAGCTAGAAGCTGGTTTGAATTCTTTTTTGTTTTGTGGGTGAAATTTTCACCATGTGATAGGGCTTTAAGAAAAAGATGGATCATTGTGAGGCTTTGAAGGTGTTGGTTGTGAGCTTGATCCCGTTCCCAGAGTTGCTTGGCTTGATTTAGGAACACATGAAGTATTATTTAAGTATGAGCCGTACATATGGGGTCATGCAGGAAGTTTAAGTGAAACTGTGTCTCAGAGAACAGAGGGATGCACATATCTGAAAGGTTTGTAGCACATGTTCTCTTTCTGTGCTTGGCACAAAGGAAGAGAAGAGATTTAAGATGTGATGATGAATACAGGATTTTGATTATGTCTGGCTTCTAAATATGCTGGAGCTTTCCTAGCAACACGATACAGTCTTGTCCAAGTGAGACAGTAGGCATGTCTGGGACCTAGTTTGTCTCCTGTTCTCTGTGTTCATTATATTGCTATCAGAAAGTACCATATCTGTCTTTGAATGTCATTGTCACCTGTATGAAGCATTGCAAAGAACAGCCTTAGATTTGAACTTCCAGCTCTGGGAACTCTGGAGATCTGTTTCTTGGGGGATCCTTCCTCCTCAATGCAAAGGATTTGTAAACATTAACCACTGTATTGTCTAAATCAACCAGGGGGGAATGCTTAGTGTTAGAAAGGGCTGGCTGTAAATATTGCCTCTCAGAGTAACAGAGTAAGGTATCTGTCCTGCTTAGGAGTCACCTTGTGAGCTTGTTTCCAGATCAAGCTACAAAGAGGTCACGTCAGTATGGACAACCCATTTACATGGGCTCCTGTTCATAAGAGGGATGTTCAAATCCTTTCCTTTGTCTCTAGTGATAAGCCTCATGTGAGGCCCCAGCTGTCAGCTGATAGCGTGATCTGGGTTAGCCGTCTCAATCCTATTAATAAAATTCCACTTTGCTTCAGTGAATATTTGATTCCATTATTTTTTTAATGCAAGGAATGAGTCTCAGGTTATGCCTGTTTCAGCTCAGTTTCAGGGCAACTTTGGTGATGAAATTCTTCACCGTAGGAAGGACATAAACTCTCCCTTCTTGCATCTGGGGTGACACCTCGGCTTCCAGCAACCAGTGCCTTCACTTCCTCCCTGCTGTGCTCTTTGGCTGTGTTTTATGTCACACAAGTTATCCCGTTTTGCAAGCAGTAGCTGCTATGATCGAGCAGGTACAGATAGTGCATGGTTTGTGGACCCTGCAGGAACTCCAGGTATGGAGCTGCTCTTTGTTAAGCTACCTCAAGGGAAAGGTAGTTCTTGATGTGTAAATAGCATAAATGTCAATGCAGTAAAGAACAGCACTTGCACAAACGTGTGTACACAGGTAATGACAAGTGTACATCACCAAGCTGTGTGGCGTGGTTGACCTGCTGCGCCCTGGGGAGACCCCCCTGCAGCCCTAATCCAGCTCTGGGACCACAGCACAAGAGGGATGTGGAGCCGCTGGAGTGAGGGCAGAGGAGGCCACGGAGATGCTGCGAGTGCTGGAGCAGCTCTGCTCTGGAGCCAGGCTGAGAGAGCTGGGCTGGGGCAGCCTGGAGAAGAGAAGGCTCCTGAAGGGGACACCTGAGAGCAGCTCCAGTGCCTAAAGGGGCTACAGGAAACCTGGAGAGGGGCTTTGGCCAAGGGCCTGTAGGGACAGGCCAAGGGGAATGGCTTTAACCTGGCAGAGNGGGGACACCTCAGCTCCAGTGCCTAAAGGGGCTACAGGAAACCTGGAGAGGGGCTTTGGCCAAGGGCCTGTAGGGACAGGCCAAGGGGAATGGCTTTAACCTGGCAGAGGGGAGACTGAGCTGAGCTGTTAGGCAGAAGCTGTTCCTTGTGAGGGTGCTGAGGTGCTGACACAGGGTGTCCAGAGAAGCTGTGGCTGCCCCATCCCTGGCAGTGTTCAGGGCCAGGTTGGACACGGGCTTACAGAATCACAGAATAGTTAGCAACCTGGTCTGGTGTGAGGTGTTCCTGCCCGTGGCAGGGATTGGAGCTGAATGATTTTAAGGTCCCTTCCTCCAACCCGCTCAGCCTCGCGGGGCCCTACGGGGCGGTGACAGAGACACCCCCACCCTCCCCGACCCCAATCAAGGGGCCAGGCCTGTCCCGGGGCCGCGAGAGGATCGCTCCCGGTACCGGGGCCGAGGCGGGGCTGGGGCTGCCGCCGCACCGCGATCGCAGCGGGGCACGGCCCGCCCCACGCCGGGAAGGAACGGTGTGTGCGCCTCTTCCCCGCCTCCTCAACAGTCTCGATCTAGGCGTTGAAGGCTTCTCCCCGGCGGGAGGGACTGTAGGAAACATCAACAAGTGTGCGCGGCGCTGGTAGAGGGCGAGCGCTGCTCAGCCCTGCCTGCAGCCGAGGAACTGAGGTAAACTTGGGCGGCCGAGGGAAGCACGGGAGCGGGAGAGCGCCCGGTGCTTTGTTCCCGGTGGGGTGGAGGAGGTCTGAGGGGGGAGGCCTGCGCGGCGGGTGCTGAGGCGAGGAGGCGGCTGTGGGGACAGCCGACATTGCCCCGGGCCCTGTCCCAGCTCCCGCCCCGGGGCCTGCTGCCTGCCCTCGGCGGTGCGGGGCGGGTGGGAGGGAGCGGGACCTCGTTCGTGATAAAGGGAGGGCAGAGGTGGAAGGATGGTGGCGGCGGGCCGGAGGCTGCCCTGTCCGCAGGCACGGCTGAGGGGCTGGGAAGCGCTCCCTTAGCCGGGCTGGGTCCCTCCATGCCGGGCAAGACACGAGTTTCTCTCCGGCAAAGTTCGGTTAAACCGGTGGGGTTATCAGGCAGCGGGACCCCGCAGCGCTGCGCGGTGCCTGTGGTAAATGGTGTTCTTGGGTCCCCGGCCAGATCTCTGCGGTGCCCAAGTGTTGGCAGTGTTCTGCCACGACCGGCTGAAGCTGCCAGCTGCCTTGCAGAAAGGTCGCAATCGCCAGGTGTTTCCTGGTGCTTTTCTCAGATAATGATCCTTATGACAGCTCTTGGCATCGGCCCTCTCCAGGAGTGCAGGCTGGGTGGTTTGGGGTTTGAACTGGATGATCTGTAAGGTTCTTTCCAGCCCAAACCATTCCGTGATTCTATGACTTAGGCTCCAGAACCAGGGTCCTCCAGGCTGGGATGGTCTCTTGAGTGGTGAAGAGTTGTGCCTCAACCAAGTGTCTCATTTCCAAGCATAGAACTAGGTGATAATTACAGCATTTTGTGCAGTTTAAAATGCCCTTTTTTTAAGTTTTGTTTTGGTTTTGACTGCTGTTTACGGGTTAAACAGTGTATTTACTTTGTGCGTGTGTTGAGGAGTGCCTGGTGGTAGCCATTACATTTGTAGTAGCACCGTTTACATTTTGCTACCGAGGAAATGAAACAGTGGCAAGAGCCACGAGGCTGGAGCTGTATCAGTGAGACTTTGGGTCTTTTTTACGTGACATTTGATAGGAAACTTCTGGATACTGCACGACACTGTGACTGATTACAGATGTCTTAAGCTGGCTAACTTTTAAAAGGAACTGCTGCAGTTACTTAGGCAAGTTTATTTTATGGAAGGCCAAGTGGGGCTTTTGCTGAGCCTAATGAGATTCTTAGTGGCTTTGAAGCTGTGAGATAGAAGCTCTGAAGTAGTGGGGTTTTTATCCTATGTAGCCAAAAGGTGGGTTTTCTTATTTGTTTGTTTGTTGTCGTTAAATTGATTACTCCTAAAAACTAATGTTTATTAGAAAGCTTAATTAGGCATTTAATTTGTTGGAAGTACAGTGCTGCATTGCCAAGGGTTTTCAGAGTTAAACTGAAACAATCCATTTCATGTCAGCATAGGTGTGTATGTGCCACAGGGAACGGTTATTTAGAGAACACAGTGGCCACAAGTGGTTTCGTAAGTGCTCTTTGCAATCTCTGACTTAATCCAAAGTACCTTTGTAGTTACTGTTGGCATTACCTGCTCTTCTTTCCTGGTCAGGCAGCAAATGTTTATAGATGGAACATAGGAAAAGATCCTTGTTGTGGTGTTTTTCTCTGGCAGTGCTACTTGCAGAGTGACATGCAAGTCTATTGCTCAGCCTTATCTCTCTCTGTGACAAGAAGCTCTATGGCTGGCAGAAGATGTGGTATCACTGAGAATAGTGATACAATAGTGCAGAAGATCGGAAGAATGCAGCAATTTCTTTTGCATCCAACAAAGCTGATGGAGAGTTTCTTCATCTCTTCTGTGTCTGACTTCCCTTCTCTGGAAATGACCAAAATGACAGAGGATGAGGTGGTATTTGGAGAGATGGGTAAGGCTTATTTGAGTAAAACATTAAGAGTATAATTACTTGTGTGTCTCGTAAACATCCTCTTTAACAAAAACAGAGACAGTAACCAAAATAGCAAGCAGTGCTAAAATTGCAGAGCAGGTGTAATGAAGGAAAACCAAATGTGGTCAAACATTTGCAATACAAGGAAATGAATCTGGAAGTCGCTAAACATACTGCAAGAAGTGTAATGGTTGGTTAGGCATTAATTTAAGGCTTAGAGTCCTGTTTTATTCCTAATGAGACTTTCTAGTGGTGTGTTTCTGGCTGCCAGTTGGAGAATCACATTGTTAACTCGTTGACACACTGGAAGGATCTCATCCTTGCTGAGTACCTGTTTAGAGTGTGTAATTCCTACCATTGTAACAAGTCCTGAATGTGCCTAATCCATCAGCTTCACAAAACTTGTCAGAAATATACAGCTTTATTTTTTACGTGGAGAAAAGGAAGTACTGAAAAAGCTTGCATATTACTGCTTGTCACTGTGTTTTTGTGATATGAAAAATGCTGTGCCTTGCTCTAAGTAGCAGCTTTGCCACATATTTGTCCTCTAAGTGCAGCCTTAAACATTGTGTGGGTATTCTGATTCCTAGTCCTGACACCAAGTCATTGAGTAAAGTTGGGAAGATTGCAGTGGAAGTGTTTATGCAGATGTGAAGGTACCCATTTAGCTCATGTCCACAGTTCGAATTAAAATGTATTTCTTGAGTGAAATAGTGCTGTGGAGTAATTCCTCTACCATTACAAATGTCAGACCTTTTTAGCAGTACAGTGCAAAGATGAAGTGAAGCCTAAAAGAGAAGCACTTTTGCAGGTCAGGTCCAGCTCAGCTCAGTTCAGCCTTTCATATGGAGTGCTCAAATACAGACCTGAGAGTAACCAGAAGTTACCAAATCTTAATGAATCAACTACAGACCTGAGCTATTGCTAAAGAACCTTTTCTTGGAAAATCCTTCGTGATGAACCCTCTCCAGTCATGAAGGAAGATGTATGGTAGGAGAAGTGGGGGAGTGCTTCAGGCTTTTTTTGTCTTCTTTCCCCAATTCTTATTTAGTTTGTTTTTTTGTTTCATGTGACCTTTTGTGCCTCTGTAGCTGGAAGGTGAGAAGCCAGCCAGGTGACTCTGCAGCCTCTCTGAAAGTCACTTTGGTCCCTGCTTAATTGTTTCTTACACAGCAGGCCTGTAGCAGGGATTTACATGTAAGTACTTGCAGGTGTTGAGTAGCACATGATTTTAGTGCTGGGTAAAGGATAAGGGGAAGGAAACAGCCTGGCAACGTCAGAGCTCTGAAAGTTTTGGCAGGCCAGTGTCTTCAGATGAGGCCTGCCATTTGATGATGGATGAAAACCTGAGTTTCAGAGGAACAGCCTGGAAGGTGATATTTCACTCCTGGGGATAGAGCAGTCTTGCTACCCTGCTCCTTGCAACACCCCTGGCACTCTGGCAGGAGTGCACTTTGTTGTGTTCCTTCTGGATTTTCAAATGAATCCTTTAGTGCAGTGCTTGGGATGGCAGAATAAACATAATAAGCCACCACTGATAAATGAAAGAGGAGGTTTTCTTATGTTTAAATTATCATTATGGCAGTATGGGAGAGTCTGCAGTGATAATGGTAATGCATTTCATGCATTTAAGTGCCTTCTCTCCACTTGATTTGGTAGTCTCGTGTATTGATCTATTCCACCATGTAACTGTGCTTTTAAACTTGCCTTTTTTGTTTTATTTAATAGCTCAAGAATAGAACTGGAATTGCACACTCAGGGCTGAAGTTCAGGAAGGGGGTAGAGCTGTTCTGTGGTTGATGTATCGAGGCAGAATTTCCATAGCCTGCAGGGTGAGTTGCAGTGATCTGCCAGTGATAGGAAATTAACACTGCCTTGCTTCACAGGGACAAGGTGTTCACCTCTCGTTTTTCTTCTTCTTTTCTTTTCCTGCCCATGCTACTATCTAATTACCCTGCGGGTACAGACCTATGTGATAACAGAAAGGAGATAATGAATTGCTTGAGGCATAAGGTGACAGATTGATTTGCAGTGATCTAATGGGCAGGTGTGTTGATGCAGCCTGCTTCCAGTGCACCTCCACTGGGAAAGATCTGAGGAGATGAAGCAGCCTTGGAGACAGAGAAAGGAAAGATGCTTGTAGACCTTTGTAGTTCCTTAAGCTATATAGACACTCCCTTAGCTTTGGGGATGACAGAAGGAGGATTTTAATCCATTTAGGAATGTATTTATTTGTGATTCTGGGGAATGAGAAAGAGAACCTGGTGTTTGGACAGCAATCCATTAGGTTTACATATCCAGGAGACACTTAGAGCTTATCTTTTTTATTTAATCTCTCAATCTTGTGTTGATTTACTGCAAGACAAAGGTGGTGCTGGTTATCTTTCAAGCCTTAACCACAGAAATGAACAAAAGATGGAGAGTTGGTATCATATTTTTTCCTCCCAGTTTATTGAAAGCTGTATGCTTGTGGACAGAGGGAAAAAGTGAGTGACCATGACTATAACCTGCAGACATATGTTTTTACTTTCAATTAAAATGATGTTTTGTTTTGTTTTGTTTTTTTCTGGAAGGGGGGTAACTTTAACAGCTAAACTGTGGAATTCTGCAAGGTAAGGGACTTTGTAGGTCTTCCTTATGTTGAAAAAAACATATATAAGACTTCTAATGTACCATCCTGCCCTCTTGTCCCTTGCCTACCATTTCTCAGACTGTATCTTTTGTAACTCATTCCCACTAATGAATAGAAGTATAGTTACAGCTGCCTTCTTAGTTGAAGTAAAATGGGTTCCTTCTCGCATTGCTCTTTTTACACTTGCCCTTTTTCTGCAGCTAGTGTTACTAAAATTCACTTGAAAAGGGAAGGTGAAAAAAGAAGCCACTGGCGTGTACTTGGAGGGGAGGTATTTACATTTGCAGGATGCTCTCTTGTTGGATGTGAGGTTCTCTGCAGAAATGTTTCTCTAGCAGCATTTCTTTGCACCAATAAAAATAATCAGCACATTGCATCTTCTGTCTTTCAGCATGAAAACATCTAGAACACAAGCTTGAGGGTTTTAAAAGGCTTCTTGATTGCCAAATTAGTAAATTCTATGTCCTAATCACCCATATGCATCCCAAATAATAAATTTGGAGGCTTTTTTTTGTGCCCTCAGGTTTTTTGTGTCTCTGTTTCGGTGATTCAGCAGATGGCTGCAGTTGAAAGTGGCCCAGGGGATGCTTCTGTCTGACCTGCCACCTTTTCTTTAGAGGGGATGAGGAGAGCCCAGAAGCTGTGTGCTACGTTCTGCACCTCCTTGTAGCCTGCTGCTGGCCAGTGTCAGGCTGCGGCTGTGGCTCATCCTTGTAGAAGTGGTTTCCTCTACTTGCTTTTCCTCCTGTCCTCTGATGCTGCAGTGTCATTAGCTCAGTCCTCTGTGCTGGCTGGCATCAGTTCTCCTGTTCCAGGGCAGGGTTTGTAGTGGCCAGTGGATATGACTTGTTGCTATCAGGCAGAAAAGTTGGGAGTTGGGAGAGTGGGGGAAATTGACGGCGTTCCATTGGGAAAGAGAGGGGGGAAGAAAGCTGGCTTTGGGATCTGAGACTAGACCATCATAGTGAATAATCCAGTATTCACAGAGCCAGGAAGAGACAGGTACAATAGCACTGTGTTTGGGGTGCTCATCTGCAATGTGGAAACAAAGGAGAGCAGGAGCTTGATCCTGAGCTGGCTGCATCACAGGAGAGGGTACTGGAGTGAAGGTTCTGTGGTCTTCCTTCTTTATGTGCTATGCAGGCTCTTTCCTTCCTGCTTCAGTGCCTTAGGATGAAGTGGAATTGCTGTACCAGGAGAGACTGAGAGGTCCTCTGGCCAGGGACAGCTCAAGCATTCCTAGGTGGTTTGCAAGCCAATGGATTACTGCATTTGAGGTTTCTTCTGGAGGTGGGTGGTTTGTAGCATGTCGCTCTAGCCGTGTAGGTTCTGCACCACACAGTGGGTATCCCCAGTGAAGTGAGATTATCTGTATTCCACAGTCTTAGGTGACTTTTCCCCACATTGTAAAGGAATTAGTCATGGAAACACAACTGGTGTGCATCCAAGCTTTTGTTTTGTCTGGTTTTAATGATTACTAGGTGATAATGGCTTGTCACAGGATCCTTAGCTAGCAGGCACTGTCCTGCAAATAGTACCTGTGAGAGCAAAAAATATCTTTGTGGGTATTGTGTGCTTGTAGGTCTGGGAACATGTGATTTCCTGAACATATGTGTCAGAGTTTGTTTACCTGGGCTATCCGAGCCTTTCTGTAGTGTTTGCAGTCCAAATGTGATTTTTAATGAATTGTTGATATTGTGCTTTTGCCAGGTAATGGAAAACTTGCCTTTTTTTTTTAATTATATATACATGAAACAACTTCAGCTGCCTGGATTTCAGTAACAGACTTCCCTTTGCGTTTGATTAATGAGCTGTTATCTGGTTGCAGTTCATAAACACACAGCCTGTTGCTGTGGTCAAGGAGGGAGAGCTTGGAATCTGGCGAGGTCTATAGTTAAACTCATTGCTGTTGAATTTAGTGTGTAATCAATTTAATTTGTGCTTGAGAAACCTCTGAAAACACTTCCTTATGAACACAAGGTATCTCACTAATTAAAAAATAAGCCTTTCCTAAGGTGTGCTATCTTTTTTTCAGCCATTCACATATTGCAGCTGTCAGCAGCTCTCAGCCTTCAGAATTACTTTTGTTTTCAGTTAAGATGGATTTGATTTGGAAGATGAAAAGTCAAGTGCAATTTATGCCCTGTCACTGCAGCTTCTGGGAAACCTGGCATAGGGACAGTTTGAACAGGGTGTTTAAGATGATCCTCTGGGAGAGGAAGGATGTATTGAGTAGTAGACTGGATTTTAAGTAGTAAAGTTTTAGTAGTAGATTTCAGTAGAGATTGTTGTTACCCATTTCTTAAAGTTCCTCTCTGCTTTGCCTGTCTAGTACAAATACTGGTTTGTTTTGGTTTTGGTTTTGGTTTTTTTTGACCTTTAAAGCTACTCTCTCTTAGCTGCTCTTGCTCTTTGATTGTAGTTCAGCCAGTAAGTCAGCATCACTGGGTCCCAACTGAAATGCCTCTACGCCAATGCCTGTAGCATGGGGAGCAAGCAAGAGGAATCAGAGGTTTTGCATGCCTGAAAGGCTGTGACCTCAGTAGCATCACGGAGAGGTGATGGGATTCCTCCTACGACTGGGGTGCTGGAGTAGGACACAAGCACTTCATTAAGGACAGGCTGGAGAGGAGAGGGAGAGGTGTCACCTCTATGTCAGTGACCAGCTGGAGTGCACAGAACTCTGCCTGGGGATGGATGAGGAGCTGACTGAGACCGTATGGGTCAGATTAAAGGGAGGGCAGGGACAGGGGACATTGTGGTAGGGGTGTGCTACAGGCCACCTGACCAAGATGACCAAGTGCATGAGACAGATAGGTGCAGCCTTGTGTTCACAAGCCCTGGTCCTTATGGTGGGGCTTCAACCATCCCGATATCTGTTGGAGGGACAACACAGCAGAGCACAAGCAATCCAGGAGGTTCCTGGAATGTGTTGACAGTAACTTCCTTCTCCAACCAATAGAGGAGCCAATAAGGAGTCGGGCTCTGCTGGACCAGTGGTGAGTGGTATTCCTCAGGGGTTGGTATTGGGACTGGCCCTATTTAATGTAAATGTCAGTGACAAGGACAGTGGGATCGAGCACTCTCAGCAGTTGTTGATGACCCTAAGCTGTGTGGTGTGGTTGACTCACTGGAGGAAAGGGATGGGATCCAGAGGGACTTGGACAGGCTCTAGAGGTGGAACAGTGCCAAACTCATGAAGTTCAACAGTGCCAAGTACAAGGTACTGCCTGTGGGTCGGAGCAGTCCCAGGCACAAGCACAGGCTGGGCAGAGACTGGATGGAGCAGCCCTGAGGAGAGGAACTTGGGAGTGTTGATCAGTGAGAAGCTCCCCATGACCTAGCTTCAGTGTGTGCTTGAGTCCAGACCACCACCCCCTCACCCCCCCCCACTGTGTGCTGGGCTGCACTGGTCAAGGGAGGTGATTTTCCTCCTTTGCTGTGCTCTGGGGAGACCCCCCTGCAACCCTGATCCAGCTCTGGGACCACAGCACAAGAAGGATGTGGAGCCGCTGGAGTGAGGGCAGAGGAGGCCACGGAGATGCTGCGAGGGCTGGAGCAGCTCTGCTCTGGAGCCAGGCTGAGAGAGCTGGGCTGGGGCAGCCTGGAGAAGAGAAGGCTCCTGAAGGGGAGACCTGAGAGCAGCTCCAGTGCCTAAAGGGGCTATAGGAAACCTGGAGAGGGGCTTTGGCCAAGGGCCTGTAGGGACAGGCCAAGGGGAATGGCTTTAACCTGGCAGAGGGGAGCTGTTAGGGAGAAGCTGTTCCCTGTGAGGGTGCTGAGGTGCTGACACGGGGTGTCCAGAGAAGCTGTGGCTGCCCCATCCCTGGCAGTGTTCAAGGCCCTAGGGGAGCTAATTTAGGTGATCTTTAAGATCCCTTCCAAACAAATCTATTCTAGGTTTTTATGGATTTAATATAGTATATTTCAAACACCAGCAATACACCTGTTTTAAAAGTGCATCCATAACTAAAATATAAATAACTTGTATGAAACTTGTCAGTATTTACTTATCATAAGTTAAGACTTCGGAAAGAAGTGACTGACAATAACTCTAGTTGTTTTCAAAGAAAGAGTTCCATGTTCTGTGCTTTTGTAACCTTGCAGGTGTTCCCTTTTGGCAGATACTCAGCAGTAGCCTTGCTGCAGCTTAAATCCTGCTGTTCTGCAATATCGGGAGAGCTTTTCATGATCTGCAGTGTTTTTATGGATGTCAGTATTCCTTGGCTTATTTCTTTCTGTTTCATATACCATGGTTACTGAAAATAGTTTGGAGCTATTCTGTCACTCCTTTTCTTGTCTGCTTTACAAAAGCTTTCTTAAGTGTATAGGCTTGAATCTTAAAACTAAGATTTGTTTTTCCTTATTAAATTACATATGTGTTTCAAGATACATGATTATGGGGTAGGAGAAGGAATAGATTAGATTCTGGCTGGAAATTAACTTTCTTCCATATTGTTCTTACCTTATGAGGCTTAGAATGTTTGCAGTTTCAGTCTAATTCTTTGCTTTTACTTCTGTGCTGCTTCATGGGGATTTGTCTTTTTTGGATTTATTTTGGTAGGTGTTTCTCCCCCCTCCCCCCC
>NDXB01016558.1:266501-283849 GCA_002631895.1 Agapornis roseicollis
CCCCTCCTTTATAAGAACTGGGCTTCTCCAGGTAGTGGATTTTCTGAAGTACAAAGTTTTATCATTAATGTTGATGAAGTGCATCATGGGATTTGTAGTTCTCTCTAGTAATACTAAATCTCTAGAGGATTTATGCCAGAAGCCAGCAAGAATTCCATCCCCCAGGAAGCCCAAGAGTAGCATGCCAAAAATATTTTGGCTTTTGCTGTGAGTATTCTTTTATATAATCCCAGACTGGTTTGGGTTGGACAGGACCTTAGGTCATCCAGTTCCAACACCTGCCATGGGCAGGGATACCTTCCACTAGAGCAGGCTGTTCCAAGCCTCTGTGTTCAACCTGGCCTTGAACACTGCCAGGGATGGGGCAGCCACAGCTTTTCTGGGCACCCTGTACCAGTGCCTCAGCATCCTCACAGGGAAGAACTTCTGCCTTACATCTAACCTGAACTTCCCCTGTTTCAGTTTGAACCCATCACCCCTTGTCCTGTCGCTACAGTCCCTGATGATGAGCCCCTCTCCAGCATCCTTGTAGCCCCCTTCAGACATTGGAAGCTGCTCTGAGGTCTCCACGCAGCTTCTCTTCTCCAGGCTGAACAGCCCCAGTGTTCTCAGCGTGTCTCCATACAAGAGCTGCTCCAGCCCCTAAGCATCCTTGTGGCTTCCTCTGGACTTGCTTCAACAGCTCCATGTCCTCCTTAAGTTGAAGACACCAGAACTGCACATAGTGCTGCAAGTGGGGTCTCACCAGAGCACACCTGCTTTCACTGCTGTGCAAAACTATGTTGAAGAGAACAGTAATTCTTAAAAAACACAGACTGCTTTGGGTTGGAAAGGACCTTAAGATCATCCAACCCCCTGCCGTGAGGGTTTTCTGACTTTTTCTTCCTATGTCACTGAAACACTTTGTCTGTTTCCTGTGTATGTGCATGCTGTTGCTCACAGTTTTATTTTGCAATGTAGATGCTTATTCTGTCCTGACAAGGTAATAGCTGTTCTTTTTGTACTTCAGGAGCATGAAGTGTGGCAACAAGCTGACCTTTCCTGAAGGCTAGATACTAGGTCATGAGGCACCCCAGCTTTGGTTATGGAGTGCAGGAGTGTGCTGCTCACCAAGGAAGATAACGTGTGAGCTCATTGGGAAAGAATGGCTGTGTTCAGCTGTGACATCTTGAATCTGCAAGGACAGAACAGCACTTCTGGGGAAAACCAGAAACATTGGTTCATAGTCAAGTACAAGATAACAGTATCAAAATAGTCAGTGATCGTGTGGTTACAGAAATGCATTGTCAGAAGGAACTGATAAATAATCAGAAGCATCTTTGAGAATTGTTTATTCATGGCTTGTGCTCCTGTGGAGAGGGGAAAGCAGCTTTATCGGCCCTAGTTTAGTGCATTAGCACTTCATACAAACTCCTGATTGAGCTGGTTAGTGCCATATCTGTATGCTTTCAAGTGAAACTGTGTTCCCTGCAAGTGTGAGATTTTATGACAATGCAGTTATTCTGCTCAATAGAAAAAATGGGTAGCCTGAATGGGTATGAAATATAATGGCTTTTCCTCCTTTTAATAGGTTCTTGGATTGGGTTTTATTTTGTTTTTAAAGAATACGGTGACCAGTGCTTGGAGCAAAGGACTAAAATTCAAGCAAGAGAAGTCACCGTTACAGCATTCTCTGTGTCACTGGCTCATGATGATACTGTCATTGGTAATACAGCTTGAAACGTAAAGCAGTACACATACAGGGAGAGAGTTTAACATTTAGCCTCACTCTCTGCCTTTTAGAGGCAATAATTGTTCCTACTTCTTGCAAAGCAGCTTCAAGTTCTCAGGTATCATGTGCATGATGACGCCTGTTGTTGCTTAACCAGGTGGAATTGTGCATCCTATGCATAGAGCAGGGCAGTGGTGTTGCTGCTGTGGGAGAAGAGGGAAGCGAAGGGCTCTGCCTGCTGAGAGGCAGTTCTGCTAATGGGGTGAGCAAGCTCCAAATGGGCAGAAAGCCTGTGTGGTTTCTTTTAAGCTTGGAGTTTAGGAAGAGTTGAGAACTGGATGGCCTTGAGAACCAGACCCTTGCCAATGAGAAAATAGTTTCTTATTCCTGATGGCACTTCTGAGCTTTGAGTCGTGTTCCTCTGATTTCATTCTGAGTATGGTGAGTGTCATTCCTTTCCTGAGCGTCCTGAAACAGTTTCTTTCTCCTTAAGTCTTTTAAGGAAATGGATGCTTCTTTCAGTGTTTGCTTGGTGAGGAAGCATTGTCTGTCTGAAGGGGTATGCGTGGTTCAGTTTACTTGCTTTGGCTTACCCACGTAGGTGCTCTTACATGTATTTGTAGTAGTTACCTAGTGAATAAGTGCTCTGGAGACTGTAGAGAAGGGAAAAACATTTCAAAATAGAGAAGTGTTCAAGCAGACAGAATTTTCCACTTTGTTGTACTTGAAGTGGTGAAGGAAATGAAGTATGTGTGCAGAGCAAATGAAGGTTTTCCCATGAATCACTAACCATCTTTTGAGAGCTCTCAGAAGAGTGGTGAGCTTGCTCCCTTTATTTCTTGCCACCAATGACATTTTACCAGGGCTGTGAAATCTATTGTATGTGCTGGTAGATTTGGGAGTTCCTGTTCAAATAACCCTGATTTACTGTATTCAGAACTGAACTTCTTGTTTCTTCCAGAAAGTACAGATGTTATGCTCGCATGAAGATTGAGTGTAACTTCAGTGTGACATGGGTGATATAATGGAAGTATTTCAGGTGTAGTGGGACCTATTGATTAATGAAGAAATGTAATTATTGTGAATAATGTGAACTCACATGATTGAGGTTGCAGGAACACATCCTGAGGGTTTCACAGGTTTAGGCATGTTGCCTAGAGGCACAGATTTCCTAGCTGTCATCATCATGACTGAGCAGCATTCAGCAAGAGAATAGGTATTCGGGGAAGGTGATCAGTGAAAAGATGAAAACCCTCCTCAGAAGGAGGAGGGCCTCGAGAAGAAAAGAAAGAGCTTTTCTGGGGTAATATTTTCAACCTGCATTGGTCTTTGAATGTTGAGTTACTGGGAGATGTGACAGTTGAGATGGCTTTGGGGCCACAGAGTCTACATGTGCTGTTATGCCTTTGTGTTGTTAGAGATGAAGAATTATCCTGAGTTATGTGTAGTTTAACACAGACAGTTCTGTACTTCAGGAGTAAAAAGAGTGTTTCTTGATTATGCTTTGGCTCTTTTAGTTATTAGTCTCTTGTTGGGAATTAAGATGTAATTTTTAGGGTGAGGTAGTTTTAATGAATAAATTGGGGATGGAGGGAGCAATGACAGATGAACTTTACACATACAAACTTCAGCAAGGTGCTCTGAAGAATAACAGCACTATTTGGCTACAAGGTCTGTACCAGGTGGTAAAGTATTTGAAGATGCTTTTTGTCTTTCTTTTCAGTATCTGTCAATGAATAATTTGATTTAGGGTGTGCTGTATTCCATGAGGTTCCTATGTTGTAGCAACAAGATTATTGACTAATCATGAATAGTTGTATACAAATTTGCTTCCTAACAAATGACTTTCTAAAGGGGGAAGAGGAATGTACTAGCTCACTAGAGAAAACCCCAACCCTGTACTTCAGTTAATTCTGGTGTTTTTATACAGAGCAGTGCTTCTGAAAAACATGATGAAGCTTTAGAAACCAGTCCTCTAAGTGCCTCTTCCTTTATTCCTAGCTTTTATAACTAGTGAAACTGGGCTACCACTGACATACCAAGTATGTTTATGCACAAATATATTAGACTTCCTTCTCCTTTGTTACCTTATGTATTACTGTGGTATCTGGATGAATACCTAGCTGCATGTCACCCCGATCTTGCAAACCCCTAGTATCTCCGTTTTAGAGATGGTGCACAGCTGCATGGAAAAACTAACCTGTTTGGTAATGTTCACCAGAGGTCTGTGGTGAGGCAGGGAGCTTTAGAAGGTTCCAAGATCCAAATGTAGCTGAAATGGTTTGTGTCTAAGTCCCCTTCTATCTGACTTTGTGTGTATCCTCACTACAAAGGAGACAGTGGCAAACTTGTGAGTGGTAATGAAATGAGAGAGCTTCAAAGCCTGTGGATGGATTTAGCAGGTGGAATCTGAAAGTAAAGCCCCTGTTCCCAGTCTAAGTCTATCACTTCCTTACTATTAACACTGCCTGGAACAACTTGTGTTGCTTCACGAGTTGTTGGAGTGAATGCTGTTGCAGCCACATCATTCTGTATGTAGCAGTTCCTCAAGTTACAGACTTTTCAGTATAGTGGAGCTGATGGATGTCATGTGGGTGATAACAGGATAGATTTGCTTGTAAGCTCCCAGTAGCATTGCCTCCTTAATCTGGCCAGTCTTCTGGTATGGTGAGAACTGCCTGGATTCATGTTATTCCTGTAGCTTTTACTAACCCCATCAGCTACTAACACTTGCAAAAAAATGGGAATTTTGATGCTTCTGCAGGAATGAAGCTGGGCTATTTATGCTAATGGTGAGCTGCTTTAGACTTTTTTTGGGAAGAATGTAGTTTTTTTCTGTCCGTAGTTTAGCAGAATAGGAATCTTTTTTCAGGCCTTCTCCAAATTGTGATAGTTTTCAGACTACCTAGGAGAAGCTCTGAAGAGTTTGACATCACAGATGCCCTGTTATCACCCAAGTAAGGTATTGTGTAAAATACAGTTGAGCAGTACCAGCTCAAATGTGAGTAGTACCCTGAAAATCCTTGAAGAACTACTTGACATAATGCATCTATTGGCTCTTCCTGATAACTTTAGCTTCTCACATTCACTTTTTCCTCTGTAAAGTGAATTTGCTTCAAAGAATGTGTGTTACAGATGATAAGTGTTCTTCTGGGTTAGCATTTGGAAATGCAGGTGCTGTTTCCATCCTGAACTTGCAGGATGTTTTTGATGAACCATAGTGTAATGTTTGATAGACAATGGGAATAAAATTGTCTCTCAGATGACTGAATGTGCGTGTCTGAGGGGGAAGGGAGGGGAACATCATGTTTCAAAGAGAAAAGGAGGGTTTGTGTATTCTGGGGAGTATCATATTAATCTGAAAGAGCAAGATGCATTCTTTGAGATTGACTTTTTGCTCTGGGAGGGACTGGGGGGACATAGAGTGTGTGTGTGGTGGGGGGAGGTGGTGAGCATTCCTGGAGGGGATTAATTTTGAGGTGACTCAGACAGACACTTTGATCCTTTCCATCTGCAGGTTGGCTTGTTTTAGCTTGTTAATATATGGATAGCAAATTCCCTTCTTCCTTTTATGTTTGGAAAATTGCTCATAGCCCACACATGGCTCTGTAATTGGGGAGAGATTGTTCGTTCTTGCCTGCAGGAAGACATTTCTCTGTCTCTTGAGCTGGAGTTCCAGACTAGATAGAGGGAATGCAAGAAAAACAATGATGGGAAGCGGGGCTGCACATCTCTTCTTTGAGCTATGATTCCTGAAGAAATCGCCACTGATCTCTGTTTGCATCCAGAACACCATGTATTCTTCAGGATGAGGAAGTAAAATTGCTCAGTAGTGCTCTTAACCCTCCTTGTGCCTCAGGATATAATGGGGTGGATGCCTGTAGGACATGGATACTGTGGAGAAACTTCAGTGAGTTTAGGAATAAAGTTTTCTTCATCGGTAATCTGTAAGAATTAAATGCTCTCCTCATCAGATTTTCTTCTTTATTTCAACTTCAGGCATCTTAAATACAAGTAGGAATGATTAATATATATTTAAGTGACTTGAAAGTAGACAAGGGTTTGATGATATCAAAAATGCTCTGTTTCTCAACCAAACTGCTTCAGGATTGTTAAACTTGTGTTCTGTTGAACTTGCATTGCCCTGCCTCCTCTCAAATTTTAAGTCAAGACTTTCCAAAAGTAGCAGGATTTTCTTCATGCTGGATTTTATCAGGATTCTGCCTGGGTGCTTTTCCTTCAGGTAAGATAGCACTGGTCAGGTTGTGGAGAGATTTGATCTCCTGCCTCTTTGCCCACCCCAGAAGATGCTTTGGAAAGGTTTGTGTGTGTGCATGTGTCATGTGGAACTTTTTCATTTCTGTGACCATAAGTGAAGATTTTATTCCTTGTTGAAGATAGAAGACAGCAGCATGTAACAGCCATTGAGTCCTGACATAGGCTTACAGTATTTATTTAGTGGATTTTTAACCTGTGTTGCTTGTATGTCTACATTTAAGGATTTTATGGGCTTGCTTTGGCTTGGAGTGTTGTAGTTCTCTCTCATTATTTTAAAGGTTTCACAGAATTTTGTTCATAAATGTGATTGACCAAGGGGTCTGGATGAGTAATTGCAGTCTGTCCTCAGTTTTTATTAGATGCAGCACTTCACTATGACTCTTAGGATTTTCCCAGCACATGCAGAGGGTTGGAACTAGATGATCTGAAGTTCTTTTCCAACCCAAACCATTCTGTGATTCTATTATTCCCTTATCTTTGTGCTTTTGTAGTTGGTGGCTCACTCTGGCTGCTTTTGGGTCCTAAAGAAAGCATACAAGGACTCTCTTCATCCACCTCACAAAGGCCTTCTTGAAAGAAACTCTGGGGGATGATTGCGTGTTGCTGTCTATGTGGGAATATTTGCTTCTAGATGTAGATAGATCAGTCAACAGTGAAGAGGAAGTCAAAGTACAGGTCATGATGTAAGCAAGCACTGCTGTAGGTTATAGCCTGTACAAGCTCATGTTGACTGTAATGCTTGGAAATTATAGCTGCTATAAATAATGGCGTGAGCCAAATGAAAAGGTGTAAATTTAAAGGTGTAAGCCTAAAATCCTGGTTCTGCTAGAAATGTTCATTTAGATGGCCTTTCTGGATCACCTTTCCTGCCTGGGACTGGGGTCACTGGAACACCAAGTTGCACAAATGAAATCTTAAATCTCAGATCAGGGAGCTTTGTATTTTGGGTAATACCTCATGTAAACCAGGAAGTCTAGAAGCAGTTCTTTTCATGGAGGCTCTGCCTGTGACCACTTGCAGTCACAGAGGCACAGTTCAACACAACCCTCCTCCGAAGAGGCTGAATAATAGAAAGATCTTAAATTTTCTGCAAAATGTTATTATGACAAAAGGTTTCATTTAAGTCTGGAGGCATCTGTCTGTACATGCAGCACATGCAAGCAGCTACAACAGAAGGGGCATCTGTGTGTTGTTGTACAGGTATTGTACGGTTAATATCTTGTGTATATGTATGTGCGTGTTTTGCACAGAAAAGATTGATTTGTCATGCTTGAGTGCATAGAGTCCAATGGTTCAGGTTCCTAAATGCCAGGGTTTGGTTTGCTTTAACTTTAAAGGATTTCATCACTTTTTCTGTGATAATATTATGAAAATATTAAGCTCCACCGTTTATTTGTTTGCAAATGGTATTTCTTTGCTTAAAAAGATCTGCACTGGTGTTGATGTCTTCCTCCCTGTTTTGTCAGCAGTAGATTTGGATTTGGATTTCCACGGTTCAGGTTGTTATTGTGTGTAAACATAACATACTGGTGGCTGTGTGGGGACAGGCTGGAGTGTAATGGGTTTGTAGTGAACCATGGCCTGTTGGGTCACTCAGGGTGGTGAAAGAATAGCTGAGTGTCTAGAAAGTGAAAAGATGGGAAAGTGAATCACAGCTAGGTGAAGGTGACAGCTGCAGTCACCACAGTAATAAGCTGTGGATTGAACTTCACCTGAACTGAAAACTGGTTTGAACAGTTGTTTGGCATTTTGCTCTCCTTTGTGGGTTCTGTGCCTCCCCTCCCCCTGTTAAACTCAATGCAGAGCTAAACTGGAAGAGCTTCAGTCCCGATGGGATCTGAAACAGAAATGGAATCTTGCCTTGATCCTCTGCTAATAACATTGGAAAGCTTTTTCAGATGCTTTGCAACCAACTTTGTTGCTTATTTAACTGTTTGATGTACAGAAGAGAACTAGATATACTTAGAGCACAGCCATGTGGCCATGGAGGGGTTAAATGCTATTTAAGAATTGTTTTAAGGGGGGGGAGGGAAGGTTTCTAATTGTAGTGAAGTATTTTTGGAATTTGCCCTGTCAGTTAGTAATATTTCACTAATTAAAGCAACCCTTTGTTTAAACCAGGCTGACAACAGCTCGTCTGGAGAGTTGGCTGGTGGACAAACCGAGGTATGTTCGTTCCTCAGCAATTCAACCCACTTTTTATGCTGATGTTTCTAAAGTAATGCTTTTAACTTGGGAGAAGGTAATCACATCTGTGAATTCCTTGTGGTTTCTCTGCTGCTGAGGGTTGCATCCTATAAACAGTTTTATTGCCTTAAAGCCTTACGTGCAATGAAAATTAACAAATAAAACAAGCGCACAGGCACTGAGCTCTTCATGGCTGTATGCAGCAGGGTTATTTGCATGGCAAAATTAAGGGATTATAAATTGTTGCTGGAAAAATGTTAGCAAGAGGCAACTTCTTCTCCCTTACTCTTGCCTATGCTCTTGCTTGAGAGAGCAACATATGTTCAGACTGCGGTTTGGTCAGTAAGGTTTTATGTGTCTGTGGAAAAATGGGTTCTCATTTGGGAATGGTACGTTTGCCATAAAGGAGAGGGAAAGGCCTACATTGATGCGTACTGTCAGGTTGAGCAGTAAAAGCAGATTGAAAATTTTACAGGTTTTCCTGTCCTAGACAGCATTATATGAAGAAGCTCACATAATACTAAAAAGCCAACGTACAAATCTTGCATAGCTTACTGTATGCTTGTGGGTTGGATTTGCCCAATGGCGTGATATCATTGACTGCTCTTAGTTGCTTGGTTTTGTCAGATGGCTTACTGCTTGTAGAGAAGCCTGCTTTGCCAGATGAAAGGTCCTGAAAGTGAAACCTCTGACTGTCCTGGCATTAAGAGAGAAATCTGTTGAGTGATGACTAACTGCTGACTAATACTTTTGGCTACACTAAGACTTCGTAGCTTCTTTTTGAAAGAACATCTTCTTCATTAATAGGTGTTCAGAGATAAACCTCAAGTCTTGAAAAACAATATTTGTCTTTTCTCTTTACGTCATTTATGAAAATACCAGCCAACAGATCTGCCAATGAACATGTCCAGGCAGTGAAGATAGTTCAGATGCTTGATTTGATTTGAGTAGTGATATTGGTGTATTACATGATGTACTCTGTAATAGTGAAGAACATACTGGAACAATTTGATATCAGAACCAGGATGAGTCTTTGAAATAAGCATTCTTTAGTATCACTTGTATTTTGTTGTACATTCTTGTGAAATTATTTCAGCTTTTGGGAAGAGTATCATGGAACTGTTAGTTCTGTGAATTGCTGTCATCTAGAAATTTGTTTTATTTGAATAATCTGTTTTGGGAATGCCCTCTTTTATTCTGAGGGGCAGAGGGAGCAGCAACTGTTATAAGAATGAATTAAATTCTCTAAAAGTGCAAGAAAAGAGATCAAACTACATAAGAATAAACATTATCAAGGCTTTAAAGGAAACTGTTGTGGTTCAAGAGAACTGGAAGAACAGAGTAGAGTACTTCTGCAGTGTGCTCATATGAATGTACCCTTGGTGGAACAGAGGAATGGAAACAGAAGAACCCTAACGGGATCTGAGAGTATTTGGTAAGAAGAGTAAGGGCTTGTTGCAGAGCTTCCTGCTTGTTAGAAGGAAGAACGTGGGGTTTTGAATGGATTCTTTGGGCCTTTAAAAAGGGTCATGAAGGTCAAGTTCAAAGTTTTTCTTTATTCACTGTGATAAGAGATCCTGATTTCAGTGCCAGGGGAAAAACTGGGGTAGTTATTTGGAAATTTAAAGTGAATAGTTATTTTGAGCTACAAGGAAGGTCAGTTAAGTAACAGTTGTGTTTCATGCTATTGTTTTTCTCAACATAATAGTTTAACTATTTGTCCTTGGGTGAGCGAGTAAGTTAATTGGCTACAGAGCAGGCACTGTATAATAACTTTGTAAATGCCTGTTGTGTTTTATTTCCATTTCCACAAGAGCTTTGGATCTTGTAACTGAATGTGATCCTTGTGCTTAAGCCATTTTACATTATCCTGGTTCATTCACAGGGCAGAGGAGAGGAACCAAAGTTCCAATCCTCAGTTCAGTAGCAACAGTCTCCTCCCTACATGGAAGCACACAAAGCTCACAGTTAGTAGCAGACTGCACTTATCAGTGACCAGAATTGATGGCATTTATCAAGATGGATATTTTATTGTGTTCCTGGTAGAGGTTAACTTTAGAATGGAAGTAGCTAATTGGAAAGGTGGAGACTGTTCAGATAGGCAGGCAACGGTGTTACCCTGTCTCTAGGTTGTAATTGAAGTGACTTTGAAAATGGTTGCAATAATAAGGTGGAGGTAAGGGGAACTTAATTCAGGGTTTTTTAGGCTTAAAATCTGTGGTTCAGCAGAAGTGGGTATAATTCCAATGTTGAGCTTACTATAGATGCTTTCTTTTAACACAGCATGGGATGCTTTGCTGTTGGCCTATTCTTACTCTCATTGCTGCAAGAAATGTTCACATCAGAATGTGAACTGAACATTATATAATTCAACACATCTACTGTGAGATCTTCTCTCAAATAAAGGCAATGCTAAAATCTAACATGGCAAGGGCTTTCTCTTTGTGTATGGCAAAGTGAGTCTGCATCTTGTGTTAGGTATGTCTGCCAGAGCTGGACAGCCTGGTTTCCATAGTACTGACTCAGGTACCAAAGAGGGAAGGAGCTGGAAGCAGTGTGGGGGTCAGAATAGGAGCCTTATTTTGCTGTTTGCCAGTGAGACCTGCATCTGTTGCCATCAGGCTAACCTTGATTCCTCCTTTTAAATGGTGCATCGTGAAAGCGGTAATGTAGTATGAATGCTAATTTTAACCAGGAAGTTTTGACACTGTTTCTTGTGTGGTGTGGTTTTCTTTGTGTGGTGGCTTTGTGTGTGCGTCTCGTTCTTCAGTGAAAAATACAAACCTATCTGGTACTAGCCTTTGCTCTCTCAAAGTCTGCTGACTTGCCTGTTAGGCGAACACAGACTGTACAATATTGCTTGTGGTTACTTGCAGTAAGGGAATATGATTGAGGCTTTCTGATATAGTATGTTGTTATCACATGATAAACACTCTTAAGAGGTGTGTTCAGAGTGGTCAAAACAGCTAATCTTGTAATAGCAGAGGAAAATCAACAGAAGGGATGCAAGATCCACAGTTGCAAGTGTTTTTCATCAGTTTGTATTCCCATTGTCTCATATGACAGGACCACAATGGAACATGAAGAATACAAACCGAATGTCCAAGCACAAGTTGGCTGCTGTCTGATGAAATTAATGCAATTGCATCCTGGAGCAGGACTGTTGAGTAAACATTTCTGAGTTTTGGAGTGGCATTTACATTATCCTATACATTACTTTTTGTAGAAGTCTGTGTAATGTTAGTTTTGTTTCTGTTTCCTGAAAAATAATTGATTGTAACTTGATGGAAAAAATGGCAAAGCTTAACTAGAATAGCAACAAAAAATGGAACAAGATGTTATGAAAGAAATGAAGTTCTGCCCAGAAGTACACGAAGAAGATCTTCGTGTTCTTGATTGGGTTCTGCCTCACTTCTTAAATTACTGAGGCAAAATTTTGTAAGCCGAAAATTTTGGGTCCTCAGGTTTAATGAGGTGCAGAAAATGTGCCTATTTTAAGTGGTTGTATAAAAGATACTGGTTTGCTGTATAAAAGATACTGCTTTACATTACAGATTGGAGCAGTCTTCACCATATCATGAAAGATAACTTTATAAAATGAGGAAATACTCTCAGAGTACTGTTTCCTGTATGAGTTACTATTAGTAGTGCAGATGGTAACCCATGTGGGGTCGCATGTTTAACTAGAGCTGTTCATATACTGAGCCAACAGTGTTTGAAATACCAGCCCTTCTGGCGTAGGGGAATAAACGGAAGGATGTCCTTTGCATTGGGAGCATAGGTGTTGAGTGAAGATGTTCTGGCCACACATGCTGGTCTGCACTCTGTTCTCTGCTTAGTGTAACTCTAGCATCTCAAAGTATGCTGGCTGGCTGTGTCAGTAGGTCCCAAGAGACACTGATAGCCTGGATCAAAATAAAGTAATTAGATAAGGATATGTGTAGGGAGAGGAGGAAACCGAACTGAAGTTGCCATTTTTCTGTCCTGCTGAATCACCTTTAATGAGATTTTCATGCAGACTTGTAAAGCATGTTGTTTTCTACATCTTGGAAGATTTAATGTAGTGATGTTACAGAAGGCAGATCCTGATGCATGACTGATACTTCTCTGACACACTTTCTCTGTGTGTGCTTCCTTAGTACAGCAGCTGCTAAATGCACATGTATATGAAGTGTGCAACTATCACCTTGCTTACCCCTGGGTACTTCTATCTAGGATGCTGACTTTCTGTGGAGGATGAGGGTAGGGGAAGGATGTCCATGTGAAAGGTGACAGTGCTGACAACAGTACTTGAATGAATTAAAGTACCAAGTTGAGTATCTGTTAAAGTAGCGCACTTGCCTCAAGCAAGATTGTGAGGGTAGGAGGGAATGCTGAAGCTGTGCAGCAGAAATTAGCCTGTATGGAATTACTAAATTTGTTCACTGCATTATTGTTAATGATGTATCTTCCATTTCTCAGTGATTGGGTTATTGACATGCATCTTCAGCCTTCTCAGCTGGGAGTTGTCTCTCCTGTTTCTAGCATGGGTCTGGGCTCTTCTTCCTCCTTCAGAGGAGGCCATGAAGATGGTCTGAGGGTTGGAGCACCTCTTCTATGAATGCAGGCTGAGTAGAGCTGGGCTTGCTCAGCCTCGAGAAGAGAAGGCTCCAGGAAGACCTGAAGGGGGGCTACAAGAAATCTGGAGAGAGACTTTCTACAAGGGTGTATAATGACAGGACAAGGGGAATGGCTTTAAGTTGACAAGAGAGTAGATTTAGATGAGCTCTTAGGCAGAAGTTCTTCCCCTGTGAGGGTGCTGAGGCACTGGCACAGGGTGCCCAGAGAAGCTGTGGCTGCCCCATCCCTGGCAGTGTTCAAGGCCAGGTTGAATGGGGCTTGGAGCAACTTGCTGAAGTGGAAGGTATCCCTTCCTATGTTGGAACTGGATGAGCTTTAAGGTCCCTTCCAACCCAAACCATTCCATGATTCTGCTCTACTTTTCTCAACCCACTTTGTAGACTCTTGATAACTTTCCTAGTTGTGTGATATGATTGGGGTTCTTACCACAGCAGAAGTTGTTTACTACAAGACATAGCTGTTTGGTATTTGTCCATGTAACTGCAGCATGTCATAGGAGGGTTAGGTTGTACATTGCTGCAGTTCTTTGTGCATTTGCTGCTTTTGTGAGCAGGTTCATTAGGGACTATCGAGACAGAAGACTATTCGTGGAAGCATCTACTTTGCTTAATGTTTCTGTGTACCTACAAGAATTCACCTGCAGTGGAAGAGATTTGGTCAGAGAATCTTGGTGAAGATAATTAAAAACCCAATAAATCTGTCAGCATTTCAAGGGGAGATACCTGATCTCTCTGATTTTTTTTGTTATGCCCTTCAACATTTTCTTTCCTGTGAACTGAAGATAAACCAGGTATATTCAGAAATAGACTTTTTTCCCCCTGCTATTTCAATATGTGGGTTCTAGTCTTCAGGTGTCTAGCTCTGAATATGTGGGAATTCCAGTCTTTGTGTACTAAAAGCAGTATTGTAGCCTCAGAGATGCCAAGGCCGGTTCATGTAACAAAAGAAGAAGGAAAACAAAAAGCCACTGACGAACACTGAGCTTTCATGATCACACAGTCTTCTTACTGCTTTCAGGCATTTCCTTTGTACAGTTTTTTTCCCACACAGAACAAAGTGTCTTGTTTGCCAATGAGATGAGCATGGAAAAGACATGTTTTCCAGTGTCTGTAGTAACTGTTGTCTTAGTGGATTTTCCATCCGTCTCCTAATTGATTTTTCCACCATTATGGATTAATGCAGTGGAGAGATAAAGGTGTTGAAACAAAAACATAAAGAACTGATGAAATGAAAAAATGTGGGAGCTGCTGCTATTTTACATTACGAGTGAGGAGTGACCTCAGGCTCTCCTGTTCCTGCTAAGAGGAGACTGGTTCCTAGGGATATTTGGATGAAGGAGAGCAGTGAGGATTTGGTAGGAGAAAGGCATCCTTCTTGCCTTTCTCCAGCAGGTGTGCTGACATGCTGGGGTTCAGACCCCCTTGAGTGCTTTTGTTCTTCAGTGGGTGCCAGCCGTCTCTAGGCAGACATGGACCTATTGTTTTCTGGACTGAAATCTCAGCCAGATCATCAAGGGAAGGATTTGAAGCAGCAAATATGAAAAAGTTTCTGTATGTTGTTTAAAGCTGGAGGTGGTCAACCTCAAACATTAATGTAGGGAGTGAGATTTATCTGATAATTGGTCATTTCCAAACACTTTACTCTCTTTTATTACCTCTACATGCTGTGGCTTTGTCTCAAGAATTAAAAGCTTTGAGAAGAGCACATGCAGCTGATGGTCTAGATGAAGAACCTTCTCCAAGGTAAACTGTCTAGAAATGAAAATATGTTTGTGGCTTGAAAGAATAATCCATTAAGCCTAGGTCCTGTCTCTTGTTAAAGAGAGCAGTGAAGTTGCTGCCTGTCTGTGACCTCTTTCTTTAAATTTGCATAAGGTCATTTGGATGGAAACTTCTTTTTCAGTTTTGTTTTGGAACCCCTGGTACTTGGGCAATTTCTGACTACAACAACAGAGGCTCCTTATTTCTTTTGTCTGAGAAACTACAAAGGCTTCTGCTGCTTAAAATTACAGCACCAAATATTTTAAAGGAGGATGGGGAGTACTCTTTTCTGTCATTTTCTCTTATTCTTTGCCTCCTTATATCGAAGCATTTTGTACCACCAAATCACAAGATTTTTTTTTCCTGTTAGCATGAATTTACTCATCTGGCTCAATGAAACATTTTTTCCTCACCAGCATCTCCATGTGGTTTCACTTGAGTCACAAGTCAGGAGCAGACTCCACTGGGAGGGATATCACCAGCTCAGGCTGCATGATCCTAAGTCAGATCTCTCTTCTCTTGCTTGGGTTGCTTTGACTGTCTTGCTGTGAAATGACTTGAATGAATGGGCAGTAAATGGGGTGTGTAAATGCTTCTTGTCTTTGCAATCCCTCTGAAGTTACTTGGTAATATTAAATAGTAGTGGTAGGAGTATAATTAGCTATTTGTGTACACTTCAGTGTGAGTGAGTGTAAATATATATATATATCTGTGCTATGGCTGTCACTGTAGAAATAATCTCTGAATGTGGGTGAAACAGCCAGAAATGCCTTATTTCAGTCTGTGTAAAAAATGCTTTGGTGTTCCACAGTTTTTGGCCACTGTCCCATATTCTTGTTATGTAGCATGGGCTCTACAAAATGTATGTATTCACTGGTGGTAGTTGGGTATGTGCTTAAAATGTGTGATATATTCAGTTAATGCCACTTGGTTAAAACACTGTGCTACTTTTGAGGCAATGGTATGTTTTCCAAGACATTATTCTCATAGGGAAGAGCTGCAGAGAAACTATGTTGTGGCATTTGCTGTTTCTCTGTGTATTCATCTTGTCCTGGTGTGAACAAGACTGTTCAGATCATCACTTACTACAGGTACCAAAAAGTGGTTGGATGTGTTTTTCTAAAGGCGTTTTAGAGTACCTGGGTAATACTGAGAGAGCTGGGCTTGTATTGGAGAAGAGAAGGCTCCTTAAGGGAAGACCTTAGAGCAGCTCCAGTGCCTAAAGGGGCTACAAAAATCCTGGAGAGGGGTGGCCATGAGGAGTGAGGGGAGATAAAGAGGGGAGGGGAGCAGTGGTCATGAAAGGAGATCATGAGGGAAGAGAAAGAGCAGTTGTGAGGGAAGATGGGGGCGGCCATGAGGGGAGAGCATGAGGGAAGATGGGGGCTGTCATGAGGGGAGATCATGAGGGAAGATGAGGAATGGCCATGATGGGAGAGAAGGAACAGTCGTGAGGGGAGATCATGAGGGGCAGCCATGATGGAAGAGAAGGAACAGTCGTGAGGGGAGATCATGAGGGAAGATGGGGGCTGTCATGAGGGGAGAGAAGGAGCAGTTGTGAGGGGAGATCATGAGGGAAGATGAGGAATGGCCATGATGGGAGAGAAGGAACAGTCGTGAGGGGAGAGCATGAGGGAAGATGAGGAATGGCCATGATGGGAGAGAAGGAACAGTCGTGAGGGGAGATCATGAGGGGCGGCCATGATGGAAGAGAAGGAGCAGTCGTGGGGGGAGATCATGAGGGAAGATGGGGGCTGTCATGAGGGGAGAGAAGGAGCAGTCGTGAGGGGAGATCATGAGGGAAGATGAGGAACGGGCATGATGAGAGAGAAGGAACAGTTGTGAGGGGAGAGCATGAGGGAAGATGGGGGGTGGTTATGAGGGGAGAGAAGGAGCAGTCATGAAGGGACATCATGAAGGAAAATAAGAGGTGACCATGATGGGAGAGAAAGAGCAGTTGTGAGGGGGAGATCATGAGGGAAGATGAGGGGTGGCCTTGATGGGAGATCATGAGGGAAGATGAGGGGTGGCCATGATGGGAGATCATGAGGGAAGATGAGGGGTGGCCATGATGGGAGATCATGAGGGAAGATGAGGGGGGGCCATGATGGGAGATCATGANGTGGCCATGATGGGAGATCATGAGGGAAGATGAGGGGTGGCCATGATGGGAGATCATGAGGGAAGATGAGGGGTGGCCATGATGGGAGATCATGAAGGAAGATGAGGGGCAGCCATGAGGAGTGAGGTGATATGATGAAGGGAGAGGAGGGATGGCCTTGAAGGTAAGGGGAGATTGTGAAGGGAGAAGAGGGGCAGCCATGAGGGGAAAGGAAGGGCAGGCATGAAGGGAGATCATGGGGGGGAGGGGGTGGATCTTTAGGGGGTAGAGAGGCGGCCATGAAGGGGAGGTCTTAGGGAAGGTGAGGGGTGGCCATGAGGGATAGGGGTGGCAGCTATAGAGTGTGGACCACTATGTGGAGGGATTGAGGGGAATCTCCATGAATGGAAGTCAGGATGCAAGATCTTGAGGGAAGATCTGTTTACCCTTAGTGACGTGGTTTAATGGTAGACTTGTCAGTCCTGGGATAACAGATGGAGTTGATCTTAAAGTTCTTTTCCAACCTAGTTGATTCTGTGATTCTGTGACTTTTTACAAGGACCTGTAGGGACAGGACAAGGGAGAATGGCTTTAACCTGAGGAAAGATTTAGATGAGCTCTTAGGCACAAGTTCTTTACTGTGAGGGTGCTGAGGCGCTGGCACAGGGTGCCCAGAGAAGCTGTGGCTGCC
>NDXB01016559.1:6358-46444 GCA_002631895.1 Agapornis roseicollis
GGGGGGGGGGGGGGGGGGGGGGGGGAGGTCATAGGAATAGAAGGATCCTTCCTGACCACCTGCCTGCTTGTCACAGCAGCTTAAATCTTCCTCTTGACACCTTTGGCTCTGTAGAGTTTGCCATAGACTGCCTGCAGGCTATGAAGGGAATGGGGGAGATGAACATGTGCACTGAGAAGTGACCAGAATTTATTTGCTGCCATAACAGCAGTGCCTACCACCACCATAACACCATCACTGGCAGTCACTTCTCACAGCACTCAGGTGTAAGAGCTTCAGGTTGTTTAACAAACCACATAGGCTTTATAAATCCCACTGCAACACTTTCCCTACAGCAGCACCAGGGGAGCAGAGCTGTAGTCCCACCTCAGGCCCTGCAGCTCTGAGCCTGATCCAGTACCCCAAACCACTGGGGAGGATGATTTAAAAATCAAATGCCAAGTTGCAGAGAAGCTAACACACTTCTGCACTATCTAGTCTCTACTGTGGGGCAGCAGTCTTTGGTACACAGGCCGGGCAAATATGGCTGGTGAAACTCAAACCAGTACATGAAGGGAATGCACAGAGTTGCCCTTGAAGTTCCAGAGCACTATTGGTCCTGCACACTCTGAGTAGAGCTCAGCCCCATCCCAGACTTCCCACCCTGCCCAGTGGTAGGGCTGTCCTGTAGATGCAGGCACTCACAGCACTAGCAGCAGGAAAATTGGTTGTTGGCAAATGGTGCCAAAGCTCAAAAGTCAGAATCAGTCCTGGCTGTGAATTGCCTTGGGTGGGGTGCTGACTTCCCTTTAGCCCTTATTATCCTGGCACTGCAGGTACTGCAATCCAAGCTACCTTGATTAAAGCTGGCCAAAGTACTGCAGAAACACTGCAGTCAAACCTCTGATGGCAAAGATGTGCCTTGGGCTTCAGCACAAAAATAGGACTTGTTCAGGATCTGTAGTGAGAGAGAAAGGAGGAAGGGAAACTGGATTGGAGCAAAATGAAGTTTATGGTCACAGGGTTTGTGATGCGTTTTCCTCTCTGTAGCTAGAACTGAGCTTTCACTCTGTTTGAAAGGTTGAAATGAGGTGAGCCACTAAGCTTCATTACTTTAAGGTGCAGTGATAGCAACCTGTTGTTTGGAAACCAGCCAGCTTAAGAGTCCATCCGTTTGGAACAGTCTTAAAAAGAAACATTCACAGGTTCAGATACAAGTCTGCTTTGGGCTGTTTTTTCAAAGCTAGTAGGAAAAGTTCAAGTGAAAGCATGCAGGAAGACAGCAGAGTAGAGATCCCCAGTGAAACCCAGTTCAAAGCAAGGTCTGCCCTGCTTTCTATTTATAGTACTTCAAGAATGTATTTATTTTATTACAAGAGACAGCTAGGGTGGCAATTGCAGTGCAGAATGTGAGATAGATTAAGACAAAAAAGCAGTGCTGTGCTAGCCCTTTCTTAGAATCATAAAATCATAGAATAGTCAGGGTTGCAAAGGACCTTAAGACCATCAAGTTCCAACCCCCCTGCCATAAGCAGGGACACCTCACACTAAACCATGCCACCCAAGGCTTCGTCTAACCTGGCCTTGAACACTGCCAAAGATGGAGCAGATCGNATTGCAGTGCAGAATGTGAGATAGATTAAGACAAAAAAGCAGTGCTGTGCTAGCCCTTTCTTAGAATCATAAAATCATAGAATAGTCAGGGTTGCAAAGGACCTTAAGACCATCAAGTTCCAACCCCCCTGCCATAAGCAGGGACACCTCACACTAAACCATGCCACCCAAGGCTTCGTCTAACCTGGCCTTGAACACTGCCAAAGATGGAGCACTCACAACCTCCCTGGGCAACCCATTCCAGTGCCTCACCACCCTCACAGCAAAGAATTTCTTCCTTATATCCAGCCTAAACCTCCCCTGTTTAAGTTTGAACCCATTACCCCTTGTCCTGTCACTACAGTCCCTAATGAAGAGTCCCTCCCCAGCATCCCTATAGGCCCCCTTCAGATACTGGAAGGCTGCTATGAGGTCTCCACACAGCCTTCTCTTCCCCAGGCTGAACAGCCCCAACTTTCTCAGCCTGTCTTCTTCCTTTTCTTTTGAGGCCTATGTAGGCTGCAGGTGAGCAAGGCCATGAGACTAATTTCTTGCAGCTGACAGATATTAGCTGGAATGGTGGATTTCTAGAGCTTTGAAAAGCAGGTATCAAAGACTGTGTGATGTGTGTTACGGTGTGGGTGGTTCCATTTTTCTGGCTTTGGGCTCCCAAAGGATATGCTACTCTTCCCTGTCAAGGTGTTTACCACTGGAAGTGAGCCTTACCCAACTGTGACTGGTTAGCAATAGAACTGTAAGCTGGGATGTAGTAAGTGTAAGCTCCTTGTGTTGTAGCCTTTATTAAAGGTAATGCTCTCCATTGCTCCTTGATTGAGCAAAGGTTGAAGTGGTTTTGTGCTCAGCTTTTGTGGATACCTCGGTTCCTGGCTCTTCATCTTGCCTAGGTTCCAGTTCTTGGTGCTGCCAGGATCATCCTTGTCAGGCTGCTTATCCTCCTTGCTAACTGAGTGCTATATGCCAGCATCTGGAGTATTTCACCCCTTCATGCACTTCCTCTGTTTGTGTAGTGATTACAGAAATAATTCTTGCCTGTTGTACAGCATTCCTTAGGTTCCAAAAATACAGGCTATTATTGTGATTGTTAAAAGAAAAGCAAAGCTGCAGCTCGGTACTGAGTGTGAAATATTCTCTCAGTCAGATATGGTGACTATGTCCATAATTCTCAGGCTTCTGAGATGTTAACCTGGTCTGAGACATGAATGTGGTACCTAAGACTGCTTGAAGGGAAGTCAGCCTCTATAGCAGACCGCTTAGCAGCTTTGCTGCTCTAAATGTTTCAACTTTTTTCAACTCTTGTTTTCAACGTGCATTTTCTGAAATGCCTTCGCTTTCTCTGACTTCTGCAGCAGCGTGAAAATCATAAGCCCTGCCACTTGTCAGTCTGATGACACTTCATGTGCCATTTGTGTGAAGCCGTGCTACTGTGTTGATCCTTTTGCTCCTTCTGTCTTGGGTCAGGTATTTCCGCAGCTAAGAGCTGATCAAATGCGCTAATCTGCTTTTTGTGGGCCAAGGAAAGATTCTCAACATCTGCAAGAACTCTGCCCTGCTCTTATAGGGAGCGGGAGAAGCACCAATGTTTTGTTGCCGTATGGTTTTAGCTGATTTATGGTTTTAATTGTTTCCATTTGGCAGAAGACTATCCAGCTCTCTGTGCTCTCTACCAGGAACTGACTCATGGAAATGGAGTTTTCCCTTGGTATGTTGAGAGAGCAAATATCTATGTGTGTTTGAGGAAGCTGGTGAGATAATATGCAGATGATGAAGATTTTTAAATGTGGGGGGAAACCCATATTTGGCTATTTTAAATAAGGCTTCTAATTTTATGCATCAGCCAATTGGAGCTTCACCTATTCTAAATCAGAGATTTGTCTGCCTCCTTGCTCACAAATTGCAAAGCTGGTGACCTGAATGCTGTTACTTTAGAGAGGTAAGTGATGGCTGCTAGTGGATAGAGCTGATCAGATGGTGATACGCCTGATACAAAATACAAACCTTAGTTTTACTGTCAGCTCTGTGCAGACCTGTGTCCTGTGTTGATCTAACACCATGGCCTTAGGCATCATCATCATCTAGGCTTGAGCCTGGGATTTGTGGATCTAAAAAACACAACCTGCTACGAGCTGGAGGCTCAGGCAGGCAAGCGCGCTGTGACCAAACATGAAGTAAAGTGTATTTGCGTAAGCTGCAATGAAAAAGATTTAAGCAAACACATTTTTATCTCGCTTTTGTGATAGGCTAAGTGTGTATGCAGTCTGCCACTGCAGCTTGGCAGATAAGCAGTGTCTTCTTGAGCTGTAGCGGCTAATCAAGTGTCAGAACTGTGAGCTGGGGGACCCATCTCCTTATCAAGAGACTGGACTGTCTCGGCAGTATTTGTGATTCAACCACAAGAAGGAGACAGAGCTGCAGTAGGCAGGGTTCAGACTGCGCTTGCAGGAACTTTGGTTGATCATAGTGGAGCTCTGGGGGCGTCCAGGGATGTGTATATTCAGAGGACTCACAAGGTGGATGTCTCTGGTACATTATAAGTGTCTTGGCAAACCAAGCTCATTAAATTATATGGTGTGTCACCTGTACTGCCAAAAAGTTCCTTGTTTGGGGGTTTGTCTATTATTTTTTTTCATGCTGTTTGTTTTCTTCTGTTATAGAATGAAGCAGCCCAACCACAGGAGCTTTCTCAGTATCCTTAGGAAGTTATTTCCTACCTTTAAAGATTAATGTCATGGAAATTCTTCTTTGATCTCAAGCCTGACTTTCATTGGCTCAGTTTTATCCTCTTATTTCTGGATACAAGGGACAATGGCTGCAGGAATAGGATTTCTTGCACTGAGATTTGGAGGCAAGGTACTGCTGTTGCCCCAGCTATGGAGGAGTTGTGGATGGCTAGGCTTCGAAGCAGTGATGTCTTTACCTTATGAGTGGGAAACCTGCTGTGCTTTAGCTGCGTTGCCTGCTGACCCACTGCCTGATCTTTGATGTTTTCATTTTGAAACACATCCCACTGCACAAGATATATGCTTAGTTACAGTCCTAAAAGATTATCTGTATGCTGTTGCACACGAGCAGGCTGTGACCAAGACTAAATCCTGCAGCCTTGCTGGGTATTATCTGACAAGCAGGTGATACATGGAGAACAAATGGGGAGCACAGAGGGTGCTTGTTAGGCTTCTAGGGCTGGAGAAATGGGGGTCTGTGCTCAGGAACAAAGGCAATTTGCATTTAATTTCTCTGGGCTGCAGTGCTGGCAACAATGGTAGATGTTTATCTGTAGCTTTAAAGCACTGCACAGTCCGGGCTGAATGGGAATCTTTGTTCAGGGCTGGGGGAGCAGGACCACTGCAAGCCAGGAGAGAAACATTGTGTCATGGCCACAGCATGAGCGGAGGACCAGGGGGGTTCAAACAGACAGAGGAACTGGATGCTGTTAAAGCCCATCCCATCTCTCCCCCTGTCCCAGGGTTGGGTGTTCAGTCACCTTGGGAAGCCCCAAAGAGAAAATGGTCCCATCCTCAAGTGGTTCTCCTGTGGGGTTACAGTCAGTGCTTGTCCATGCTGGTGTTCACCTCTGCCCTGCACTGAGAATAGGAGGAGGTTGGCTGCTGTTCTTCCCACAGGATTATTGCAAAGGGTCAGGCAGGAACAAGCAAGGCCATGTACAAGGTGCATCCTGCTGCAGCAGCTAGCTTGGGCTCCACATGGGATTGGACAGCCCTAAATCTTACCTGGCTGGGACATGGTCTTCTCCCTAGATTCAGAAGGTGGTGAAGAAGGGTAGGAATGGAGATAGTGTGTCAAGCGTGGTGCAGAGCCCCATTCCTCCAGCAGAAAGCTGGGTTCAGCCAGGTGCTGTGTGGTGGATGCCTTTATGAATTTTGTTGTGGCAGGCTTGGCACTGAGCTTGTTATGCAGTTTAACAGCCTTTATAAAAGGTTGAGGCTTGGAAGGCCCCTCCTCGTGGGTCTCTAGGTACTCAATGGGCTGTGAAAAGCATATCCCCTTAAACTGGGGGCTAGCAGCCACAAAACACATTACTGCATCCACCAGCAGTGTTAACTTCCCCACAGTTCCAGACTTCCTTGCTCATTGCACTGGCTATGTTTGTGATAGAAGTGCCAAAGCAGTAGGAGTTTGTCTGAGACCACCATGAGGCAGCAGGTGACTGATGGGGTCTTCTACTGGTCTCTTACCAGCAGTGATTTATTTCTGCAATAGGTGGGAGGAAAATATGGGAAGTAGGATCCCATTCTCTAGCCCCACAGAGAAATGGTGTTCATCTCAGGGACTGATGGTACCAAACACTGCCTCGGAAACCTGAGCTTCTCCGGCCTCACCTACTCCACGGTACGGTGCTCGCAGTGCCAGATAAATAAGTAGTGTTAATTGCACTGTGTGCTCCTAAGCTTCTTTCCATAGCTTTCTGAAGGGTGATTAAGAGAGAGAAAGTAAAGTGGGGATTATTGGGATCCTGGTGGAGGCTAGGGAAAAAAAAAAGGGAAATTCCTTGGAGGGGAAAAAAGAGGCATTTGAACAGCTGACGGCAAGCCTCTGCAAACAAACCGGGAGTTAGGCAGCAGATGGACTAACACTCCCTGGGCTTGTGCCAATGCATCAGATTGATTTTAAAGATGAAGCACCCACTGCCTGGGAAAGCAAGCCAGTATCCTTGCAAGTAGGAGCACTTCCTGGCAGCTGTTCAAACACTAGCTTCTTTATGGTTCACTTTCAGTGCACCAGGAGTCAGTGAGAAGCACTGGGGACTTGGGCTATGAAATGTGACCAGTGGGGACTACAGACCAATAAAGAGATTATTTTTGTAGAGAAGATTGCATGGAAAATAATGTCCAGTTGCTCAGAAATCCACAGTGTGCAATTAAAGGACCAGAAGAGATCAAAGGGCCGTCGAGTCAAACTCTGTGCCTCCCAGCATGGTGAGTGCTGAATCTTTCAAGCCAAGATGTAGACTTCCCTGGAGTTCAGTTCCAGAGGGAATTCTTTTTTTGCTGGACCTTAGATGTAGACCTTGCTGTAGATCAGCCTATGTCCTGAGGTATGGCTGCTGTCCGGAATGACATTATGGTAGATGTCTGTAACACAGTTAATGTGTTTGAACTGAACTCACAGAATACCTTGGTGATGGATTTGGATACGAACCCTGACAAATGCCTCCTTCTCCCACAGCATTCCTTTCCTTCTACAGAAATTATATGAGCTGGAATGGTTTATTTTTCCCTCCTGCACTTCTCTCAAAATGAACAGAACCCACCCCCTTGTCCCCCCCCGTTGATGAAATAAAGCTAGTGAGTAATAAAACACCCAAAGACTCGTCAGTGAAATAAGCATTTTCACAGCAGTTCATTCCACTGGATTATATACACATGTACATATAACACAGCCTGACTATCCACCTAATTTATGAAGGCTGTTCCGTGGTTCTTCCTCTTAATTTCCCATTATATATAATTTTGTTCTCTTTTAAGCATGCCATACACTGGTTTTATGGCATGCATGGCAAAGAGACACAGGCTCAGACCCTGAGCTGGTGCCAGCTCCCACATCTTGAATTGCCCCTTGAACATAAGCTTAGATAAAAGCTAATTGGTTTTTAGGGTGATTTTACAACATGTGCAGTTGTGATTAGAGTCTTAAATATAGACTTGGCTGCCAAAAAGACTTCGGCAATGACGAGCTTGCAAGTATTTCAGCAAAAGGCTGACTGACACCAATGTAGGGTGGGCTGGGAGTGCCACACAATTTATGCTCTGCCCCGAGGAAACGCCATCTCCCACCCTGGCACAGCACCTTCTCTGCTTCTGTTGGTGTTGCAGTGAAGGGTGCTTGTGTTTGTCACCCTGCCTCTTCATCTGTCCCTGGGTTTCTGATGCAATAGGACTGGAGCTAGAAAACAAGCATGATACAGCAAAGCACGGCTGTGGCAAATGAGAAAAGGGGTGAGAGGCTGGGAGCAGGTCTTGGTTTCAGGAGCAGAGGTGTGGAAAGGCAAAGAAGGATCAGCATAAACTGCTCCTTAATGTTGATGAACAGTTTCCTGTTCCGCAGCCAGAGTAGTGTGGAGAAACCCAACATCTAGCTGTCAGAGCTCAGATGGGTTGTTCCCTGATGTTTGCAATAGTGTGTCCTGACTTTTGAGCTGGGGTCTTGCTGAAGCTGGAGAACCTGATCAGAGAGGATTTTCAGTCAGATTTTCAGCTTTGAGATAAGCACTTATCTGCCTGCTTAGCTGACAGCCATGGGTCTGGGGCAGGTGACTTGGCCTTTTGCTGCTGGGCTGTTTGTTCGGATGTACTCCACGTGATTAGAGTGACAGACGGAGAGGCTTTCCCAGCTGCTTGGCTATTTAAGGCCTTGTGTAAAATAGATGTAGTGGTCCCTAGAAAACCAGCAGGAATTCAACACAAGAACCACTAGGCTCAGACGAACATCGCTGAAGTATTCACAAAATGGGCATGCATCCAGATTTATCTAGCTCAATGAGAGATCTTTCTTCTGCTTCCCCAAAATAGCACCCTGTCAACAGAAGCCCTCTCTTGGTCTGCTTTACTACAAGACTGTCATTAAAATATAGAAACAAAAGCTACTTCCCCCTGCTACAGTCCTCTGTTGTATCCCACCGGTTTTATGACGCTGACTTAGGTGGAGCAAAGCTGGTGTGGAGCTGAGGCAGCCTAACGGTGAGCTTGGTCCAGCGTTTGCTTTAGCAAATGGATTCTTTTTAAGTGAGAATGTCATGGTAACTGATGGGAAATGCATCAGGTAAAAATGGCAGGTTTCTGACTGATAGCCAGGCATGTTAAAGATACAGATGTTTACTGTCAGGGAGAGTTACTGGAACAAAACATTCTATGATTCATGGAAAAATATGTAAGCATAAAATGATTTTCTACTGTCTCCTCTCCCAGTCACCGAGGACACCTGATTTTAAATGTTACCTACCTGCTTGGGGAACAGAAATACTTTTCTGCACAGCTTCTGAGGCTGGTAACACCTAAGTTACCTGGAGTCATGTTCCAGCACAGCCTGTGGAGTTCCTCCACATTTACACCAGCATCATAGATGAGCTTCTGGCTCTTGAGAGCAATCAAAGCTAATTGACATGGCTAGAATTTGGAATTTGGAATGCTTCTGCTGAATGGCTCATGAGCAAGCCACAGGCTAGGAGTTATTTGTGGAAAGTATCCTGCAGTTAATTTCAAATCCCATATATGTTTGAGATGTTCATAAGCTACTTGCAGACAATTTGCAAACAGAAAAAGAGGCTAAAATTCATCAAAATAAATGATCTGCCATGAATTATTCATTCGGCTCCCGTCAATCATGCCAAATGTTTCCCTTGTTGTTAGTCTCTGCAAAGAGATCGGGGATTGAATTTAGCTTAGAGACAGAAGTATGCTTTCACCCCTAGAGGTGCTTCTTCAAAGCAGACTAACAGCATGTAGGTGATGAGAATAAGAAAGCTTCAGCAGCACAAAACGTTCCCTCTCTGTGGATAAACAGCAGATTTCAGCCAACAGGGCTGTCAGGCTGCTTCCACAAGGACCATTTTTACAAACCCCCCCAACCACCAAAACAAACCCTGAACTTGAAGGGAGAAGAAAAGAGAGAATGTGTGTTTGTTGTAAACAGGAAATATGTCTTTCAGCCCATCCTAGCAGTAGGCTGAGGATAGCTTTGCCTTTTAAAGTGGGAGGGAAGAATACGGATGAAGTGAAGTCTGGATCACTGGAAAATAAAAGCAGGTTATCACAACCTGAGAGTTTTTCAGGCACCAGGCTGGCTTCCCTTCCTTGCACATGTAATTAATTTCTGGTCATGGGCATGCTCCCTTACCTAGCAGAAAGGGGACAGCCAGAATTAAATGGCTAGGTGATGTCCATGCAACATTCTCAGGGAAAGGGGCTGCCATGGGCAAGCTCTGTACCACTTGGTTAATATAGTGGAAACCACATCCAGATACAGCTTCTTTTTTTTTTTGGGGGGGGAACAAAGGTGGCTAATTGTAGAGAAAGGGCCTCATTCACTACTGTTTTAATCACATTGACATCAGAGAAATACAGCTGACATCAACTGCGTGTTGGTAAATGGCAGTGGCATAGCACATGGAAAAGCGCTAAGAGTAAATAAGCTTCTGTTAAAAAAATAAGCTAAGTTTCATTCAAAGGCAATGCATGTAGCAGCGTAAGCCCTCAGCACTCAACGGGCCCTCACACGAGGCTCTTATAACCTGGATTTAGTTGCAGCATGGACTTACCATCTTTGTTTTTTCAATAAAGGTATTACCATGGTTGTATGTTCAGTGCCAAGCCAGACCCAACTGTCCAAAGCCTCAGACCAGTACCTGAAGTCCTAGGTTACCGCTTTTACTGTTGAGAAAATGGAAATAAATAAGGCATAATAGAGTTTAGGGAACTGAAACGCCACATGGCTTGAAAGAGGGGCATCTAGCAGCAAAACTGATAAGAATGTATGTCAAAGCAATCTCTTTGCACTTCAATTTACATCTTACACTGCGAGTCCTTCACTTAAGAACCACTCAGCATCGTTTAATTTAAACAAGTGCACCTGTCATCTTCTGCCTGTTGCTTCTGATGCTGATACAACACAGATGGCTTGCTGAGGGTCACTGAGAGGGGCTGGTGTACCAGGCTGGGAGGGCTGGGGCTGCTGGCATGTGGCCACCTGCCTCCCAGAGCATGGAGGTAAGTGTCTGAATGACTTCTTATTTGAATCCTGGTTTGGAAAGGAAGGTCTTGTATGTCTCCAGGAGAATGCAGCCAGGGTCTTTGTGAAAGGACATGTAGAGAAAACACGAATTCCTCTTCTTAATAATCTTGCCTTCCTTGCAACAGATTAAGAACAGGCTCATCAGCCTGTGCTTGAGTTCATTTCCCTTCTATTTTAAGCTTTTATTTCAGTCTATTTGACCTAAAAATGAAATCTAATTTACCACATACAAAGTAATGTTTTATTTTACAGTACATTATATGCCCACAGCTTGAAGGTCTTAACAAGCTTTTGTCAACAATCTAAGGCAAGCTGCAGGGAGGGCTCAACAGGTCGCTGGTGAACTGATGGCACTAGTGCTGTGAGAGGGGAGACAGCTAGTGTATGTAATGGGGCCAGCTTGTGCGCCTGTCCCTGCCTGCCCCTGCCTGCCCTGGCACACCTTCCCTTTCCAGAGGCAGGGCGCAGGCAGTGGTCTGGCTGAGACACGGGACAGCAAGAGCCATAGAGGAGCAAACCTTATAACACAGCTCAGTCGGGGATTCAGTACATGTCTAAGATGTGCCCAAAACTGCACAGGAGGGGAGCATTCAAGTCATCATGGCTGGGTCAAGCTAAGAGCCTGATCTGTGTGTGGGGAGGCTTGTCTCCCTTGCCTGCCTGTGCAGACCAGTGCTGCAGTGAAGGTAGCGATGGAGCAGATGTTGTTACATGGAAATGCCCAGGACCTGCTGTCAGCCAAGCCCAGACCTCACTCTTCCCCATTCCTACAGTCACCTCAATGCCTTGTCTGCCTGAGAAACCCCATCATGAGCATCACTGCCTTCCCCATCTTATCCCCTGCCTTCTTTTATGGTCTGTGATTTAAAGCTTCTAAAAGGACACATGGCAGCTCTTTCCCCCTCCTTGCTCCAGCAGAGCCCTTTCCAGGTCCCCTCCTTCCCCATATTCACACCTTCCTTCCAAAAACCTGTCATCAGCCAGGAGGCCATCGGTTAGTCCTGAGAGGAGCCCAGGTCCCACTCAGGCTGGCCCTGTGCAAGTGATGGAATCGGTGGGGTGGGAGGACAGAGAGGCCTTGGTGAAGCTGCCATGTTGACATCCCCAGTGCCCCATCATGGTTGGGAGCCCTGTGGGCTTCCAGGGCAGTGCTGGAGGCAAGCAGGAGAGAGGCAGAGTGGCTTTTCTTGGCGAGGATCGGCTGCTCTGCTCTTTGGGGCCTCCTGTGTTTGTGGGGAGGGACAACCCTGCAGCCTGAGCGGTGCTGCCTGGCCATGGCCGCGGAGGGGGGACACTGCCGCCCGCAGAAGGTGCCCGAGAGGGCCGTGTGCGGCAGTGCTTTCCCATTGCAACTGGTGGGGAAGGGGCGGAGGTCGCTGGAGGCGCAGCACTGCTGAATCGCCTTGCCATTAGTGACACAGACCGTTACCTCAGTTACATCATCTGTTGCTCTAAATACATTTGCTCGCAGACAGCAGTTTTGCAGTCTTACTTACATTGCCATAGAAACAATCTTTTGCGTTTCTCTATTTGCCGTGCATTTTTGTTAAGGGCTCGCTCTTCTTTACTTACCCAGTCTATCTTTTCATTAGCTGCCGCTTTCTTCATTATGTCCTTCCAATTCCCTCTCCTTCCAGCTCACCGCGCTACAGCTAAATATTTTTCTCAGTAAATATACTCAGCTCACAGCCTCTACCTGTATACCTGTCAAAATCTGCTGGAGATATGCCACATAGATAAGGAAATTAGGCTAAATGTGTGTAAGCACATGTGTGCCTATGCCCATAAGTGCTGGGATGAAGAGAGCGGAAGGAGGTGGGAAGAAATGTGATAATCCAGTATCAGACAGGTTGCCCTTGACAGTAATGAAACCAATTTTAACTTCTGCTTTGTGACGTGGGACTCAGGCTGCCCATCAGATAACGGGCTGTGGGACTCCAAGGCATTTCTTGCCTTGGTTCATTTAAGCAGGGAAGGAGCACTGCTAGAAAGGAATTATAAGATGACAAAAATCTTTTGGGGCATTCTGATTAGACAGAGAGATTTTTATGATGAATCACACTCTCCGGTGGATTGCATTCAATTGTTTGCTTTAGAAGGGAAACGGAAGAAAAAGGGAACTCTTTAGGGGTTTTCTGATGCAAAGGGTGAATTTTGCTAACACACTGATTGTATCTTGTTTCCCTTCTTCTCTGCTGTCATTGGCAGGAAGCGCCCAAGAAGAAATAAGGGCTATTCATGGAGCTAGAAAAAATAAAAAGGCAAACATCCAGTGACTGATCCCATGTAAACAAATAGGTCTTTTTTCCCCCATTCCTCATGGGAGGCTGCTGTACTGCTGGCAAAGGGACAGGCAGTGACACATCCAGGATCACCTTGGATTGCGGGTGTTGGGCAGGAACAGGGGCAGAGCCCTCTCTGCTGAGACACAGGGCATGGCTCTGTGTGCCAGGCTGGATGCTTCTCCTCTGTGGGTGGAGCGTCTACCAGCAGAACTTGGGGAATATGTTTTCCAGCCCTTGCTGTGCTGTGCATTGGGTGAGGGAGCGGAGTATATCACCTGGGCCCCCACATTACCACTGCCTTTTTCCTGCTTTACAAAGTTTTGTGCTCAAGAGGAGGGTTAACTGCTTTGCATTTACCCTTCAGTGTTACCACTTATTTAAATTCCCCAGAGATGCAGCCATTCCATATGTCCAGGCAATGACACAGGATCAAGTGGCCAGAGCGTGTAGGAATCCTAAAGTTCTGCATGTCTTGCAAGACAGCAGGTTAAACTAAACCAGAATTTCTCCTCTAAACAGGGCAGAAGAAGAATTAAGCTTCAGAGTGTTTAGATTCAACATCAGGAAGCCACAAGCAGCAGGGATTTAGTTCCTTCCTTCCCTTGCCTTAGGAAATCCTTTAAGAGCACCAAGTGCAGTGGTGATGGGGTGGATGGAGAGGACAAAAGGGGGAAAGGAGGACAAGAATTAACTTGATTATTCCCACCCTTCAAAGTCAAGGGGAGCATGCCCGGGAGAATTTTTGATTCTTGCTGGGCTTCTCTTTTTTTTCCCTTGAAGCAGCCATGCACCAAAATCTGTTTATAGTACATAGTTATTAAGATCAAATACAGCAGTAATAGCACGTGGCAGTCTTCTCTTTCCTGAATCAATTTGTACCATGTATGAGTCTTAGTCCTGTCAGATGAAGTGAACTGTGACAATGTCTATCCATCCGTCAGGACAAATCAAGTTACTCATACATTTACTCTGAGGACATCTTAACTGCATTAAAGATTATTCTTCCTGTGGCAGAATTTCTCTGGTTTGTAATGCCGAATGTAAGAACCGTGCAGTCACCAGGTCCTTCAAAACTGAGGACTGCGCTGGCCATGCTGGTGTCATCTAATCACTTATTTTTCTTGTATTTGGCTTGCCTCCAGGGTTGGATTTATTTTCTACATTATTTATTTTTTCTTCTAAATTTCATGTGCAGGGAGCTCCTTTCCTCTATGTTATATATGGATGTCATGCACAAATTCACAGCTGATCCATAAAGATGCTTCAAACGCTATTAGCTAATGGCAGCTATTGCTGCTGCTGACCTGCTGGTATGGAAGAGCAGGGGCTTTGAGGATAGAAATGCACACTTTTTCATCCTGGGGATGAAGCAGTGCAAATTCATCATTAGAAGTGAGTTACAGTAGAGGGAAACTGAGAAGCCTCAGGTCTTTTGCTCAGACCATCCAAAATGCATGTTGGTGCTAGAGCAGAGCATATTTGCCTTTCCTTGGAGAGCAGAGTCAGCCATGGACTGCTGTATCCAGTATATCCACAGCAGAACTTGTTATTTATAAAGATACATTCAAAGGCTAAACTCCAGGGTATGAATTCCTTCCTTTCATAACTCCATTTGAAGAAATCTAACCCCCAGGTGGGTTTTTTTGTTTAAGAATATAGTTTCTCTACAAGGGAAGCTTGTGGTGTTTGTTCCAGCATCCTGAATCTATAAAGCTCTTCAGAACTTTGGCAGCAGCTATTGATACTTTTTGTCTCCTAAGTTATTTTTCTCCCCTGTCCTCTCTAGAGACTTAACTGCAGGAGCAGCAGCTATACAGAGGATCAATAATCAACTTAGAACAAGTGATGCTTCCATGTGGCAGCATGGTGGCTACAAGTGCCTTCTCATACTGATAGACAGGGTAGCATCCTAACCAGCTCCGATCTCTGTTTCCATTTGCACTCCTCTAAAGCACACAAGCATGTTAATATGTTTATCAGTATGGTGAGCTACAACTTCCTCTTGTCTTATGCATCCTTTCCTACAATGATAGCAGTCATGCCTAGTAAGATGAGTGTTCTCAGTGTAGGAGAGAGCTGTTTCCTGCCATCACATCCACACAAAAATTGCAAAGCGCTATCCTTACTCAGCAGCCAAACAGGTTTGTCTGGACAAGAAGAGAGCATGATAAATCCCTTTGAGTCTCACATGGTGGGTAACAGGTTGTTGTTCAAGTCTTATACCAAGGTTTTGTTTTCATACTACTTTGCCCACAGATGTAGGGAGTTGTTGCTCCTTTAGAAGTAAGCAATGTTTCGGTTGCAGGGTAAATGAATAGTCTTTTTACATCTCCCTGCTGGTGAAGCTCTGCTGGATAGTGGAGGGATTACCTCTGTTTGTAGCTGAACATTTGGGTTTTTTGGGTTGTTTTTGTTTTAGTAAAAGAGATTCCATTGCTCAGGCCAAAAATGCTATGTGACATACTGTCCTGATGCCTTCACCAACACACATTGCTGCCTTTGAAGGACCAGCCCTGTAACTAGAGACTGCTGAGTGAAGCCTTTCCTTCTATGAGCAGACTTAGTAGGGCTGTCACAGACCTGGAAATAGTGACTGCAGCCTGGGTTTGTATCTGGGTAACAACACAGAGAAGTTTGCATGTGTTGTTAAGTACTGCAATGTGTAAAAAGAAAGTGTAGGCTTGATCTCTTACTTGCACCTAAAATGTTCTCATCTACTTTTACTAAGCAATAAGCTTAGGTGGTAAATCACCCTATTGCTTTAGTTAAAATGTTTCCCGAAACAGCTCAAATTGAATGTCTGGAAGTTTACACTTCCCACAAATTCTCCTCTGCTAATGGAAAAGTCGTGTAAACAAGCATCACTTTATTAAGTCCATTGTCCCAATAATGTGCCTTCTAAACAGCAAAGACTTCAATCAGAGCAATTTAGTTCTTGTCTCAGAGTAGTTTCTCTTCTGGCCAGTTTTACTGGGGGAAAAATAAAAGACACCCTGAAATTACGATTGTGTGAAAAATGGTGGTGGCTTGCATGCTGCATGGTCTCAGGGAGCTTTTCGAATGGCGTGTTTAAAAGTCAGTTGCAGAGCACACATCACCTCCTGGGTCTGACACGGCCACTGAACATTCTGCCCTGTTGCCTGTTGTGCCAGAGTGCAGTCACTGTGTTGGCAGTGAAGGGGTCAATCGATACCCCAACACAACATGAGGCAGCCAGAGTCTGAACTGCCTTCCAGCGGTCCTGGGGGCACTGCAGACTCAAGCAGGGCTGTTTTTAATCTGTCCTGACTTGTCAGGTATTTCATGCCCAGGGTTTGGGTCCATGTGTTCAGTGAGAGCCCAAGCTAACTCCATAAAGTAAAAAATAAGGGAGCTTATCCTTGCATGAAAGCTTATAAAGTAATTTCTAATGACAAAAAATTGTGTGCCTACTACATTCCTCCTTTCCCATAATTTCTGGTGGATTTGTGCAGTGGCTGTTCTTTGTTCCTACATAGTGGGACAAGGCTGTGTGGATCTTCCCAGGACTGGGGGCACACTGGTGCACAGCAGTTCACTGCAGTTGTTTTTAGGGGTTTTGACTGTACAGAGCTAAAATCCTTTCTGGTGACTTGCCTGAGCTTTTCATGACAGAGCTCTCAGGTCCCTGGTGAGGGAAGTCCTCCAGCCCAAATGATGCAGTTTATCTGACACTTTTATTCTGGCCTTTGCTTTAGGGTAGCCCTTGTACCACCTTGTACCTCGTGTGGGGGATGCTTTGCATCCTCTTTGAAGCTGCATTGGAAAAGCGAGACCTTGTGCCTGGACCGAAGGAACAGGTCATTCAGTATATGTCAAGGGAGGGCAAAAAGTTTCAGCAAGCGTCACTCTTCCTTCAGTTGTCTGAACTGTAAAATCTTGCAGGCAATTTCCTGGTGGGGTCTTGTACTCAGAGCTTCACAGCTCTGTCCGTAGATCTTCTGTTTGCTTTTCTCATGACCCTGCATGAATCACTCACCTGCCTGGGTCCTCAAGTGGCTTTACTATAAAAGCAGCAACAATCTGATCCTCCAGGGTTAGTGTCCTGGTACCACAGCTGGGAGCCTCTGCAGTGCCCCATCCTATACATGTGCCCCTGTTTTCTATAGATCACTGGGCAAAACTCTTCCAAAAGACAGCATGAGCACCCCTTTCTGTGTCTTTGATCACTGACTCACATCTGATAGGGTAAGAAGAACCAGGTGCTGTACTTCATGGAATACTTTGCATGCTCTAGTCTCTTTTGGGTAGGGAAGGAGGAAAATGAGATCAAGGCAGTTAGTGAAGGCAAGCCAAGCTCAGACTAAAACTGGGCTGTGTTTAAAATATTGAATTCTCCAGTATGAGTCACTGTGACTAGGCTGCTATTGACCTAGGTAACCCAAGTGAATATTACATAAAAGGGCCTCTCATTTTGTCACTATAAATAAAATCTGTGATTATTCATAGTGAACGCTGAGTTCTATTACCATAAGCAGCCTTACAAGAGCATTAAGCTTCAAGATGGGGCTGCATTCGGAGAGCTTGCGGGTCATCTGGAGCTGCCTTCATGGGTGACTGACTTGAAAGGGGCTGTGCTTCTGCCCTCCTGCATTTCTGTCCCTGCCTGGCAGAAGGAGAAGCCTGCACCCGTCAAGAACTGAAAACACTGAAAATGTTTGACTGTAGAAAACATGGTGCAGTGATTGAAAAAACAATGGAAGAAGCTGAGGGAGAGAAACCAAAAGGAACTAAACAGGGGGAAAAGGAAAAAAAAGAGGAGGAAGACCTAAGGTCTCTCCCTTCCTGCCTTCCCTCCTGGGATAATTTTCATTATTGACTGCTGTTTTATGGCACTGTCCCTTCCTGCTCCACATACGGTAATTGTGCTGGCACATGCTATACACATCCTAAAGGGACATAGTGATTATCTGGTAACCAGAAACCCTGTGTGGGGATTTGTGTTTGTGATGAGTCCTGCAGTGCCATCTGGCCCTGCCTGCGGCCAGTCCCACACCAAACCTACCTGTGATCCCAGCTCATCCTACACAGCCTTCTCCATCCTCTGAAGAGTATATAAATGCTCAGCAGATGGCACCGGGTGCCTCTGCAGGGGCACGAATTAGCTGAGCTCTGCTTGTCGTGTGGTTGATAGGGAGATTCCAGTAAGCCCAGCCATGATGCTGCCTGTCACCTGTGTTGATGACCATGTGGACCAGGCTCAGGAGCAGTGAGGCAGTGGAGGATAAGGGTGCATGAGGTTCTGTGCCCTAAAAGGGGTGAGGGGTTGTGTGTGTGGGCTGTATGACATGTTAAACAGAGAGAAGAGCAAAAGGATTTGAGACACCAGAGCAGAGAACTACTTGGATATAACTGAACTGTCTGTTATAATGTTTTATTCCTGTATTTGCTGATGACCAAACATCGTGGAAGGAAAAGGCAATTAGATAGAGTGAAGTGCAGCCTTTTGATTTTTTGCTTGAGTTGCAGCACTGAAAGGCAGTCCTTAATTGGCTCTCTGATCATCAGGGGAGCAGCACAGATCTGCTCCCTGCCCTTACCTTGGGAGACACAGGAGAGACATAGCTGTCCTGCAAGAGGCATCAGCTGAGAGCAGGCATGGGTAGAGAGATGCTTAGTGGTTGAATTATGATGGTTGTGCTGCAACTTGGTCAGGGAATCTGGGATGGAGACTTTTTTCATGGTATAAACAATAGTGTTGAGATAGGAGAGTGATTTGTTCTTCAGCACAACTTCTGCTTCCCTGTTGTACACCCTGCCCTGTGTCAAGCCTTCTCCCAGACATGCTGGTGCTGCAGAGAGGGGCTCTTCCCACAGCCGCATCTCATCCACCTCATCCTTTTGTCCCAATGGAACAGCACAGCGATGCCCAGTTGACCTACAGAGCCTTTCAACAGTGGCCTTATGCTTGTGATTGACATAGTTGCTGTATAAACCAATCTATCAGATACCTCAGCTGCTCAACATGATATTCACACTATGTCCTCCCACAGATGGTGAACACTGTGGCAGAGAAGAAGGTTTTCTTCATTCATTACTTCATTCTGCAAGTCCTTTACTGCAGACACCTCTAGCCACAAACCAGGTAAGTAAATACTGTTGGCTCATTTTATGGCTGGGAAGATTAAGTCCATAGGATGATCAGGGGTTTTAATAGAAGACAAATGTTAAATGAACATTAAGGTGTTCACTGTCCCCGGAGTTCTTGGCTTAGATTCACTAGCAGAGAGCTATTATTTTGTAAGAGTGGGTTGCTTTTAAGAGATTTTCTTGTCTGAATTAAAGACCCACCTTCCAGAATGTGCCTGAGTATGTGTGTGCCATGGCAAATACAAGCACCCAGGTAACTGAGCATCACAGTGCTGAGCTGGAAAATGCTTGTTCCTGTAATTTACTAGAGGTTCTGGGAATGGGACTGGGACTGCAATACAGGCTCAACCCCTTGCAATCCCTTCTCTCATCTATAGAAGTTTTACTGTACATGTTAATTGTTACCCACAGGTTTACTATTTTCCTACGAAGCTGGTAACAAGGTTAAGTTTTGAGGCAGCAGTAGCCAATGGAAATTTGCTAGGGTGAGGTGATACCACTAAATAGGTGGTCTTGCTTGGAGCTCAGATACAGCTGGAATCCCTCTCTGCTGCTTGCACAGTCCCAGCTAAGCTCTGTTGAATTAGCCTCTTACCTTGGTTTGCTCATTTTATAGATTTCTAACTCCCCTTTGAACTCTTCAATATTTTTACACCAAATACTCACTGTACTCTGCAAGCATTTACACAGCACCCATGTGATTGGTACTCCAGTGTACACAGAGGCATAGGGGGAAACTTCCTTTAACAGTATGTGGAGTATATGTTTAAAGATAGAAGCAGTGCTATAAAATTAGGAGCAGTTTCAGGCATGAGGGGAACAGCAAGCCTATGTCAGTGCTCAGACTGAGAAGGTGGGATTTGGGAGAGCAGGTTGCTGATCACTGGCAGGGTCCAGCTGAGAGGTTTTAAGAAGGCAACTCCTTCTGCAGTGAGTCCTTCCCCTGGTTGTAAAACAGTGCTAGCACTTGGCTTGCTGTCCTAGGGGACTCTGAGGTCTGTCTCAAGCAGCTACAAGTGCTGTCTGGAATACCACACACAGGTAGAAGGGCTCATTGCATACCTCAGCTGAAAACCCTCCAGTGGCACATGTTGGTTGTGTGCTCTTTGCTGTGCTCTGAATCAACAGATTCAGATGCCCATTAACATACATTTCAACCAAATTACACTTGCATTTGTGCTAAGCAAGCTGCAGCTACCATTTTCTTTCCATTTTTCCTAGTAAACTTCATAGCAAAAAGAAGTCCTATCCACAAGTAGAAGCCTTTTCCAAATGCAAATTAAACATTTTTCCCCTTTCCCCTCTTTCCTGATTTCTAATGCTTATTTTAGAAATGCTCAGTCTCCATAGACAGAGCAAAAGCAAGCGCCGTCCCTGAGTAAATAGAACTTTGTACTCATGCCTATGTACGTGCGTATGGACACTATGTACCTAAACACGAGAAAAATACAAATATGTGGCATTGCTTGCAGTTATGTAGATTGTTTTGGCCACCTGTTTTATTTATTGTACTTCTATTTGAGAGGAAAATTGGATTTGGGGCTGTGTCTGTCTCCGGGAGTACATTATTTGACTTTAAATCCACATCAGACTGCAACAAAGCACATCCTGTATCACAGCTCCTGTTGCTTCTGATACAAATTCTGTATTTCAAGAATATTTATGCATACAGGATTATTTAGTTTGGTGGCAGAGGTGTTGCATTCAGCAGTGTTTCTTCTGAAGGGTGTTACTGGTTGTTACTAGTTGAATTGACTGTTCACATAAGTTCCATCTATGGAAGGGGTAGATATATGTATGGGCTGGTGAATAACGAGTGTCCCTAGTAAACAAAGGGTTAACTTTGCATCCCTTTCCCTGTGCTGGGGGAAGGCTGCCAGGGGTGGAGAGAAGAAGAAATGGAAGGCCCCCCCTCCAATTTCTGAGGATGGGATGATGCCCAGCAGGGAGAGGATCTCCCCCACGGTGGTTTTCTTGCTACAGTGGTGGTGGCTCCTGAGGATTTGCTCTGAGTTCCAAACCAGGAGTTGCTCCTGACAGACATTTAGAGTTTCTTCTGCCACCTGACTGAGGGAAAGGAAGATAAAATCTGTTTTGTGTGTTATTACATCTTCATTTACCTGCATTGGACCAGTCAGGTTTCAAGAAGAACTTGTCTAAAACTTCTCTATTCAACTGTGGCTGCTGTACCTAATTTTTCCACTTGTTTCCCTAAGCCCAGTTCCTGCACTTGCAGAAGAGGAGCAGCAAGGCAGAGCTCTGTCAGATTTCCTTGATGGCAGCTGTTTCTCCCTTGTGCCCTAGACAGTCCTGTCAACCACCCGTGACAAGATGGCTGCCATTTCACAGCAAACAAGATGCCTTCTTGGTGCACGGCTGTAAAACACTTTGAAACCCTAGTGGATGAATAATGTTGTATCATAAATATAAAATGAATATTGTTTTATGGTTCCTGAAATATTAATTTGTGCATGGAGCCACTCTTGGAATGTTTTTATTTTTTACTAAATGTAAAGATCTGTTTGAGTCCTGAATGTCCTTGCTTTGGTTTTTATTATTAATATTCCCTTCAGGAGACATTGACTTTCCCTTCCCCTAGACATGCTGACTCCTGCCTGCCAGAGTGATTCAGCAGCTTGCCACTCACTCTCACAGAAGGAGAGTTTTCTCCTGGCTTCTTCCGCTGGCCTGGTGTGATTGTGGCTGCGATCAAGGGACAGATTCGTGTGGCTGGTTGATGCTATATACAGAGACGCTGTCAAGCAGCTGGGCAGCTCTGAGCTCTCTGTCTGGCTGATAGCTCTGTTCTTTATGTGGGGAACGAGATCCCTGTGGAGAGCATCAGGGCTCTCTGCTTCACAGCTTTCCGCTTTCCAGGCAGGGTCACATTAAGTAGCCAGAAGTTATTTATAAATGACGCTGGCTGCTGACTGTCTGTCACAGTCATCCAGGCCTACAGAGGAAAGTCTATAGAAAAACACTGCTCATTTGTGTAACTGCAACAAATGCCCATAAAAAATGCAAGGGATAGGGAATGATTTATGATTCTATGATTAGCGCTTCCTTTTCTTTCTTTCCCATGCAAAAAAGGGGAGCAGGCTGTTATTTTTCATTGCAGCTGAGGAGAAGAGACTCACATTGCAATATTTTAATTGTATTTTCCTAATCAAGTGTTAAATAGCTGTTGGAGCTTAGAAGCACAAAGCCTAATACAAACCAAACCAGAGACATAGATACATATATCTGCGTGCAAACCAGCTGACCGGTATGTCTTCTTTTATTAAAGCATGATATATGAAGCTAAATTATGTGGGTTTTATAGATCCCTGAATTACATGTTTTTATTGATCTCTTGTCACTCTTAAAAATATATTACAAAGAAAAAGAACGCAGTCCTTAATATCAAAAAAGAAATTCAACTGCAACACATAAAAGATCTGGGAAGCCATAATTCACTGTGTGGGGCTGACACAAATGTGAAACACTTATCTGTAGCTAGTCAGTTTTAAAAATTCCTTGCCACATGCCTTTAGGAACCAATGCTGTAGTTGTCCATGGGACAGCTTTCCTAGTTGCCCTGAGGTAGACATTCTGAAGCAGACATCTTCACACAATACTTTCATATCCCCAAACCACCCAAAGAGCATCTCTGCCCCTCACCTTCCTCCAGACCTGGGAAACAGGCATGTTGGGTTTGAGAGCCAGGTTTCCAAAGCAGCATCATTTCTGGAAACCTGGCCTGTTCCCAAAAGAAAAGTGATAAAACTGTAGGGATAAGACCATAGCCATAAGACCATGCGAGCTGTCAGCTCTGTGTGGCTTGCCATGCTTGGACATCAAACAATATGGGAAGTGGAGACCCACACTGGTGCTGTGGGAAGAGCTCAGGCGTGAGGGGCCAGGGTCTGGCTTTCTCCCTTGCAGTACCTGCTGCCAGGGTGGGAATAAACCTCATGGCACATAGCGAAGCAGTGCTGGTGAGATTGAGGATGTCGTGGTTTGTCTTATCTGATGGAGGGGAGGTGGGATAGAGGACCAGGGTGGTTTTGGTCTTACTCCTCTGCACTGGGTGTGTGTGAGTTGGCTGATGGCTGTGGTGTGCCTGTACCCTGCTGCAGCTTGTTGCCTTGGTCTAGGTGTTGGGTGATTCAGAGCAACCATGTTTATATCTTTTTAGAAATGAGTCTGTTCTTGTTGTGGCCTCTTGCCATAGCTGGAATTCAGATGCTAGTCCCCAGATGGGCACCTCCTTTGATACTGTTTGATCCTGTAACTAGAAACAAATCAGATGCTCATGTCCGATAGACCTGAACATAACCTCAGTGCTGTCTTTTCTTACAATAGAGAAATCCCATCACTTAACCTGTCTCTGAACCACAAGATTTTTGTGCTTGAATAAGGAGAAATATGAATTATGTATTTATATACCAGGTTTCTGGTACTCAGCTACTAAAAATTCATAAGTTGTTGCCAATACTTGGAGTTGGTTTTTACCTTATCTGCAAGGAGCACCTGCACTCAGCTTTTTACCTGTATTTACCAAGAGCAAGAGCATTTCTTTTGTTTCTGCAGACAGACTTGAGTGAAGGGACATGTCCAGTTCATATGTGAATGGAGGTACCAGCAGAACGTTAATAGCTGAGATAAAAAATAATGAAAGGGAAATTAAAAGTCCTTTGTGGGTAGTTTTGAGGCTGAGGGCTGGGTTTCTGGGTTTGAGTGCATTTTTACCCCAACTGGATTTCTTTCTAATACAACTTTCCGTGCAGGAAAGGTGTGAGCTTGTCTTGAGCAGAAAATCTGCTTTCGAAGTCCATTGAAATTGAAAAATTCTCTTTCCCAACAGCCTTCCCCTGGTACTTTACAATTTATGCCTCTAAATGGGATTGTTTGCAAGAAATTGAACTGTGGAAGAAGACTTTAAAAAATGTTGTTGTGCGTGGTTCATGGGCACCTCGCTATCCCTTTGACCCTGCTCTCAGTGAGGGCTCTGACCTGTGAATGAAGACAGGGTTCTCAAGACAGCTGGTTCCCTTTTCTACCCTCCACTGAAGTCCTCTCCATTGAGGATCCCACTCAATTTATGCTCTGATGGCCATTTAATTTCTATGCTTTGGTGTGCAAAATGTGTTGCTCCAGGACCTACCTTAGGTCCACCTGAGTTATCTGCAGTGAGGCCAGGGACCTCCCAGAGAGGAGCAAGGCAACCATTTGCACGCCAGACCGGCTTCACCATCCTGCTTGTGAGTCAGAGCTGCTGGGCTCAGTCCTGCAATGTGCAGAGTCACTGAAGAGCCTTCAAGTGTCCCACTTTGAATCCACACACTGAATTATTTGTTCCTGAAGAGAGGAAGTGGTGTCACATGCTGAGGGCTATTTGTGGACCCAGAAATGTTCTGTGCTACCAAGAGCCTGAGCCATGGCTGGCTGACAGGGCATGCAAAGGGCCTGGATGTGAGGGAGGTAGAATCAGGTAGCACATTGCTGGCACAGCCTGGTAGGGGAGTGCTTCTGAAGACATGGCACACAGGCCAGATGAATCCAGATGGGATTTATTGCATGTCTTCCCTCCCCAGATCCCAAAGGAGAAAAGAGGCATTGCTCCGGGGTACAGTAATGCACACTGCCTCTGAGTTTGTTCTGTGCAGAGGCTGTTGGTTTATGCTTCAGGGAGAGTGAAAACTGCTGTGTTTGCAAAGGTCAGCACATTATAGCCCATGATGACAGTCATGCTGCTATGTATGTCCAGGTTACCACTGAGCAGTTATAATAGGGCTTTAAATGAGCCTCTGAGGCATTAATGTAATGTATGTAATATTTCAGATTTTCCTATGGCATAAGGAGCATAAGATGTTTTTTCCAAGAGCTTTATGGAGAGGCCAAGAGCTCTTTACATTGAAAAGCTAAAATAACAGTGGTTGTTCACTGCCTAAAACGGGGGTCATGCTCAGGGCACAGTGTGAGCAAGGGCAGTTTGTGTGCCTGGGAGAGGAGAGCAGGAAACCAGCAGAAACTGGGAATGGAGGCAGCAGAGAAAGTCTTCAGCATCACAGGTGCTGGGAGCCTGGCACTAAAAGAAATGCCAGAGGTGGGGGACTTCTCAGTCAAGGCTCTGGGCAGAGGACAGTCTCCTGTTGTTTGGGTCTTCTGGGGTCCAGGAAAACCGGACTTTTCAATGATTAGGGATCCATCAAAGACATAGAAGACTGCCACAGTGTCCCCTAAGAATGAAAACAACCTGCAGGACCCTGAGTTTTGACTGGTTGCTCATGCCAAGGGTAACATCAACTTCAAAGAAAAGGCAACACCTAATTTTGTTTTCTTCTTGCTCCTGCAGGAGCAATAGGGAGGGCTTTCCTTCCTTCCTCCTTTGGCCAGTGGCTCTTCAGAGACTGAGGTATGAGTGCCCACTGTGGAAACTGGCACCTTGACAGTAGCCCTTGCCATATTGTGCATACTTTGAGAAGGGCTTCCACCTGTGGGGAGAAGACTGGCTAATGCTGACAGTCCAAACCTTGTGTAGTGCTGCATAGAAACAATGAGAGATGATGGGGGCGATGAGTAGGTAAGTTCTCAACCACTTACCAGTCCCCTTATGCTGGCTTTCTCTCCATTCCCAAGGCAGAATGCATGGGATGGCACCATAGGCTGATGATGGGGGACAGGATCATGAGTTCAAGTCCCACCCCCCAAACCAGCACTAGAAGCAGGGTTCTGCCATGCATCTCTCTCCGTCCTCAGTGGCAATGATAAAACCCCTGGGAGTTTTGTTCTTCACTGCAGATATCTAGCAGCAATTTTCCTGGGGCAAAGCCAGGGCATCTGTGAGCCAGCCCACTCCATAGATACACTGGGGTGGGAGGCAGTATCTCCCACAGCAGCAGCCACAGAGCTCCTGCTGTTGGTGATACTGTTGTGGTGATCTCCAGAGCAGATGCTGAGCCTGACTCCCACTTCCCAGGGGCAGGATTTCAGCCCATTGCCAGGGTAGCGTTCACAGCGGTTTCAGGCAGATGCTTCACAGTGGCTGACCCTGTCTCAGCATGCCAATCTGAAACATTTATTCTCCTGAATGTGAGGTTAGGTGGGAAAAGCACAAGTGTTTTTCTGAAGTCTGCTGGGTGGCAGGAGGTCAGAAGAGTGGTGCAGATGGGATAAAAATGGTATTGAAGAGGAGTTGAAGAAGCAGGGAACGTTCAAGTGGCAGTGCTCAGAGCATACAGATACATGCAGAAATGCCCTGCAGATTACATCATTATTGTTGTAAACTCCACTGAATGAAACCAGCTAATGAAACAAGCAAATGCTGTTCACTGTGTTACACCAGAATCTGCCATCAGGATGAGTTGGCAGAGAACATTAAAATCAAAGTGGAGTTGTAGTTATATTTTATATATTATATTTATAACCCTATGCCACTGGAGATAAAATGTGCCCTCCCCACCACATACCTGTGGGGATTTTAAGTCTCCCTGTCAGTCTGACTCCCACGTGGGCAGTGGTTACTTACAATGCCATGGCATGAGCTGTAGGTTCATTTGAAATAGTCTTTCCCAGTCAAAGGCCTTTGGAACAGGGCACTGTCTCTTCTTTTTCTGGAATTATGGCATTTATATTAGTAAGGCTGCTAAGGAATTCATGTTCAGAAAATATGCACTCTGCAGAAATGTTTCATGGAAATTAGATTTCAAGAGGCAAAAATAGCACAGTACTCTCAGATTGCAGGAGGTGGAGATCCTTTTCTTCCCTCATTCCCCCAGTAATTAACTTCTCCTCTGGCATAATTTGAGGGAAATACTTGCTTTCATTAATGCACTGTCTACCTGTTGGGGAACATTCTTTCAAGGGATTTTTTAAAGCATGCATAACTTTGATGAGGTGCTTATCATTCATTTGACAGAACAGTTTCATAGAATCATGGACTGGTTTTGGTTTGAAGGGACCATAAAGATCATGTAGTTCCAACCCTGCTGCCATGGGCAGGGACACCTCCCACTAGACCAGGTCACTCAAAGCCATATCCAGACTGGCCTTGAACACTGTCAGGGATGGGGCAGCCACACATTTGATGCTGCTAAGTATTCTCTTTGTAGGGCACTTGCCCATGTCTCACACATGTGGTCAAATTCCAGTCTGTGGTGAGTAGGTTTCATCTGAGTGAAGCCACTGGAATTGCATCCACTTCTAATAGAGTTCTACTTGGTTATTTCTTTGCACAATGGCAGTGGTAGTAATTCATCAAGTCAGACTGTATCTTAGCAAACAATAATGTCTGTGGAAACACTATTAGATGTTCTCTGTACTTGCTGGAGTTTTTCTTAGCAGAGCTTTATCTCAGAGGCTAGTGGGTCTGCTGATCGAGGTCATGAGTGTTTCTTCCAATCTTCCACCTTAAGAAAACTGGAAAGAAAGAAATTCACCTTCTATCTGACCTGTGCAGATAGTTCCTTCATGTCAAGAGTCAGCTGAAGCCTTACCTGGACATAGCCTATGCTGTCAAACACACATAGTCAGGCTCAGCAGAGAAGCAGAATCCATAGCCTACAGTGTGCAGGATGTTTGGCTGAAAGAGTTACTACCAACTTTAAACTCTAGGAGATGATGGAAACCCCTCTTCCTCCTTTCAATAAGTAAGACTCTGTAAGACATCCCCGTGGCTCAGGATCTCTCCCCTGTTTGGGGTTCAGATCCGTCAAGAACAAAATTGTATCTGGACCTTTCTATTCAAAACTCCCCCCTATTCCTGCAGAAAACCTATTACTTCAAGTCTGTTCCCTAGTGACAGTCACTTGCACAAGTGTCTTTTATTGTTAAAGACTGGTGGAGGGTCTCTTAGGCCTTTCCCCTCCTCAGCTTGATGTAGTAATAGTTGAACTGAGACAGATGGCTCACCTCAACTAGAGGGTTACATGGTGAAGCCACACTCATACACGTCCCGCAGCTTTGTCTTGACCTGTACAGTGGGTTAACCCTGGCTGGATGCCATGTGCCCACCAAAGCTACTCTATTATTCCCCTCCTCAGTTGGAAGAGGTAAGAGAATATAATAGAAAGTGTGTGGGTACAGATAAGGAGAGGGAAAGATCACTCACCAGTTACTGTCATGGCCAAAACAGACTCAACTTGGGGAAATGAATTTATTACCAATCAGATCAGAGTAGAATAATGAAAAATAAAACTAAATCTTAAAAACGCTTTCCCCCCACCCCTCCCTTCTTCCCAGGCTTGACTTTACTCCCCAGTTCTCTACCTCCTCTCAGCAGTGCAGGGGAACGGGCAATGGGGATTGTGGTTAGTTCATCACATGTTGTCTCTGACACTCCTTCCTCCCCAGGGGAGGACTCCTCACACCCTCACCCTCCTCCAGCATGGAGTCCTCCTTATGGGAGACAGTCTTCCGTGAACTTCTCCAACATGAGTCCTTCCCACAGGCTGCAGCTCTTCATGAACTGCTCCAGCATGGGTCCCTTCCACAGGATGCATCCTTCAGGAACAGATTGCTCTAGCGTGGGTCCCCTGCAGGGTCCTAAGTCCTATCAGCAAACCTGCTCCAGCGTGGGCTTCTCTCCCCATGGGGCCACAGTTCCTGCCAGGAGCCTGCTCCAGTGTGGGCTTCCTATGGGGTCACGGCCTCCTCCAGGCATGCCCCTGCTCTGATGTGGGGTCCTCCATGGGCTGCAGGTGGAGATCAGCTCCATCATGGACCTTCATGTGCTGCAGGGGGACAGCTGCCTCACCATGGGCTGCACCGTGGGCTGCAGGGGAACCTCTGCTCCAGTGCCTGGAGCACCTCCTCCCCTTCTTCACTGACCTTGGTGTCTGCGGGACTATTTCTCTCCAATATTCTCATCCTGTCTTTGGCTGCATTTGCTCTTGTGCAGTAACTTTTTCCCTTTCTTAACTGTGCAATCCCTGATGGCTCAGCCTTGGTTTGTCATGGAGCCGGCTGGCATTGACTGTTGGATATAGAGGAAGCTTCTAGCAGCTTCCCACAGAAACCACCCCTGTAGCCTTGCACCCTGCTACCAAAACCTTGTCACACAACCCCAGTGCAAACCTAAATTGGCAGGTCTTTTTTCAGAGGTTTTGAAGGAAATCATATTTTCCTTGTCTGTTGCTTGATTTGTTCTCAAAGCTCAGCAATTGCGTGGTTCTTGGACAAACTCCGACTTTCATTGCATCCTCCACATTGTCCAACACATGGGCGACTGAGCAAGCAGCTTCCAGAGCTGCTGTTCACAGCCTTTTCTCCTCACAGAGCTACATTTGGGGCCACAGTCTTCCTCCAGTTGGCACTTCCAGGCTTAAGGACCCAGAAAGAGTCACAGAAACCCCATTGTGCAGAAACCTCTGCTCAGGAGCTAGGCTGAGTCTTCTCCAGGAGCAGAAGGGAAGCAATGGATACTGCAGCTAGTCAAATGGATTCTTTGGGCATCTACAGCTTTTGTGTGGGTGACTTTTTTTTTCCTTAATGCAAAAAAATAAATAAAACCACTTAAATCCAAATGGTTCATATGAGTCATGAAGAAGAAGTTCTTCCTCCCCCTGAGAGAGTTATTCACCCTTTCACTGCCATAAGGAAGAATTAGGATTGTTCTGACTACACAGGGGGCATTTAGGGAAGTCCCTGATAACCTGTGTGGAGTCCTTATAGCCCACTCGTACTTGGAGTACACGGATTCTGTCCAAGTCTTACCTTGTCATTGACTGTTGCTTTGAAGAAGGTATTCAGCACTTGTGCCTCAGCTTCTGAGCTATGGAATGGGAATTGCAAGGGGAATCACAGCTGTCCTGTGCCACTGTGTTATTCTGTGGCTGAATTAGTCAGTGTTTGGAATCGCTTTCAGGCAGTAAAGTGCTATCTTTTTAATAGCAGAGTTGCCCTTTTCCCCAGGAGTCCTATTCAGAACCTCTCAACCTTGACAATAAATTGAAATGGAAATCTTTTGAGTACTGTAATGAATACATTAATTTTGGAGGATTTTTTGAAGGGGTAAGGTTCTGCTGAGAAGGTCATTTTGAATATTTAGCAACACAACCTTAGCTAAAGCTTTTACTTCCGTAATTATGATTTTTAATACCGCTCTCTTGGTATTTTAAATTCAAAATAAGGAAATATCCCTTGGCTCAAGTCCAAAGCTTCCTCTGTTTTATTTTAATATTCTTTCAAAAGATAAGAGTCTCATTTCCCCTTCCCTGGTGCACTTTATAGTCATTTGCACAAGTAAAATGCTATTATTCTTTCTTGGACTCATATACCAAAATGCAAATTACTCTATAAGACAAGCAAGCATCAAATTCAAGGACCCAGAGGATAAGGGCAAATGAACATTCTACCAGGAGCAAGTTGGAGAGTCAACTTAAAGCCTGTCAACTTTATGGTCATAATCCACGTTCACACCCTAATTCTGGCAAAAGGAAGGTGAGGTAAATACCTCACACTTACCACAGTCTGAAAACACATGCATGACTGTAACTTCATTTCTGATCTTATGGGTTGACATCTTCTCTGGGAGTCCATGTGCTCAGACTTAACCCACTGCGAATGTAGTCTAAACATACAACTGTGGCTCACAGTGTGCATTCTTGGTGTATGTGGCCTTGTTTATATGATAAATTAAACTGTGGCTGAGCATGGCTGGCTGTCAGTTTAGCAGACTGGTAACCAAGCATGCTTCAGCTGCAAGCAAAGCCAAGGGCAAGATCAAACCAGCCTTGAGCATCATGTCCTCCCATCCGCTTGCTGTCTGTCCTAGGCAGGCCTGAGGAGCTGGGCTGAAGGAATGGTTTGCTGTCACCTAACCAACGATTTGGGGCTGACCTAAACTTTTGCAGCATCTCCCCTCTGGTGCTGCTCTGGTTCAGCCTGTGCATTTCAAGGAAGCGGCAGGCTGCTGCCAGATCCAGTTCTGCTCTACCCTGCCCTTTGGGCAGGCAGCCTGTTGAGGCAGGGCTCTTGGTTGAAAGGCAGCCTGGCTGGGCTTTATTTTCCTTTGAAAGCAGTCAATAAGCCCCCAGCCCTATGCTGTGTAGGGCTGTCAGAAAACATTAGCCTGACCGTCTCCTAAACATACTCCTTTTTCAGCCTGGAGGAGGGAATGGATGTGAAGAAGCAATTTGGCATGAAAATGAGAAACAGGCCAAGCTGCTTGCAAACCTGGCCTCTGAAAAAGAGATAGGGAGAGAGAGCAGAAAAGCAATTACTTCAGAAAGCCAGGTTGCTGCTTACTCCAAATTAGCACAGCTACTTAGAAAAACCCTGACAAATCTCTTTGCATCTCAGCTGATGACAGGTTTGCTAAAGGTGCTCTGCTGCCACTGAAGCACCAATTCCTAAATCTGGGAGAGGCAACATTTCCACCTTTTCTGATCAGACTTTGAGACCCTCATCTCAATAAAACTCATTGCTAGAGATATGGAGAAAGTGGTCTAGGTCTGTAAAAGTATCCAGGTGCCCAAGTGGCTGTCAAAATTCCCGGGTAACATACTTAAGATACTGGCCATCTATGTTTCTTCCTGAAGTTTCTTGAAGTTATTGGTAGGTAATCAACAGCTTTCAGGGTCAGGCTTGTGAACCTGTCTGGAGCAGTGGCTGTGCTGTCTAGGAAGAATTAATCTACACATCATAAACGCACTTGGTCTCCTCTTGATGTATGTGCGAAGAAGTATTTTTGTGATGTGGCTTATTGCCAGTGTTCCTGAGAAAGTCACATATATAATTTTTCCTCTATAAGTTGCTAAAATACTATAATTAAGTTTTTAAATATTTCTAAATCTCTTTTTGCAGTATTTAACCCTTATTTGTTAAGAAAAAGTCAATGTTTCCCTTGTTCCCCTGAAGTTCTAAAGAGAGAGCTTCGCTCACTGTCTCAATGACAGTGATATATTATGAGGCACCAAAAGCTATGTGCTTGCTTTCTCAGTGTCCTCATGTGAAAAGTTAGCTGAAGGAACTTGGTCACTGAATTTCCTGACTTGCTTTGTGGTTTTCATTCCTGATTTTAATGTTATGTTAGAGTAAATATTTCTCATTTAATGTTAAAGTCTCTGGATGATTCCTGGTCCCACTAGATTAATTCCAACTTCCTGTCCCGTGATAGCTGATTTGGACATGCCAAATTATGTTCTGTCCATCCTGGCAGCTGCCCAGTTTAGCCGGCAGTCTCGTCTAATTGCTGCTAGTCATGTCCATCACCAGCAGAACAAATTAGAACATAACTACATCACTTTCTCTTACTTCTCTTCAGACCTTTTATCTCCCCCTCCCTCAACTGACAGCAATTTTCCCCCTTTCTTTATTGTGCTCACAAAGGCCGCTAGGTTTGAAACGCTGAAAGTCAAAGTCAGAAAATCACCTGCAGATCAGGCACATCAAAGAGTGCAGCAATTTTTAGGCTGTCCTGCTCATCCATCTCCATCCTGGAAGGGGCCAATTTGTGAAATGAGAATTGGACATTCTCCATATCTGCTTCATCTGCTGAACTCGGGGACAGGGAACAAATCACTGGCTATTTCAGGGTCTGAGAATGCCAGAATGAAAACGTTGACTTGAAAAAAAGCAGATTTCAGCAAATTCAGGGAGCAATTAGGCAGGGTCTCTTGGGAAGAAATTCTGTGTGAAGAAGTGCAGAGGGCTGGTGGCTATATTGCAAGCAATTCAGCAGCTTGTCTCAGTGCAGATGAGCAATAAAGCTTACAGTAAACCCCATATAGCTGTATCAGGAGCACTTCATTACTTGAAATCCAAAAATACCCAAAAAGAGTCTTGCAAAGAGTAAAACCAAGGCAACAAGGCATCATAAACAGTTCTTCTGAACATGTGAGGAGCAGGATTAAGGCAAAGGGAGTTCTAACTCCATTATTTAATGGACACAGAGAACAGATAAAACATGACGAAGGGGTATTTGAAGTATTCAATAGTTTTTTTTGGTGAATCTTCATTAGAAAAGACATTACCATGAGGTCACATTCAAGCGACTGAAAAAATGTACTGACTGGTTTGCTATGGTCTCTTGTAAAATTGAGAAGACGTTCGAAGTTGGATTCCTAGGGGGAATTTTTTCCTTGGGACTACTTCTGTTCACTGTCTTCATTATCAGGGTGGATGATGGAAAGCAGGCATCAAGCTGGGAAGGAGCTATAATGAGTTTGGAGGACATAATCAAAAAAAGAGTGATCTTGATGAGCTAGAGAAATGACCTGGACCCAGTGAGATGGAATCATTTTGAGGCAAGTTGGAAGTACCACACATAGAAATCAAACGCATAAAACCAGATTGCACAATAAGTGCTGAGACAGCAGCACTGAAGAACAGGAGCTGGGCTTTTGGCGCACTGCAAACTGAGCAAGCCAATAATATGTTGGTGTTTAGAGAAAGGTGAATCTTTGGGTAGGAGGTGTTAGCAGGCAGACAGTATGAGAGCTACTTATGCCACTCCACCCAGCGCTGCTGAGATCCCACCTGGCACAATGTGTCCAGATTTGGATATCATGTCAGAGACAATCTGGGCAAAGCAGCAAAAAAAGGAACTTTCAGAAAACACAGCGTAAGTGGGACTTTGGTATTGTTTAGAAAGCTGATGACTGAGGGGAATTACAAACATCGCAATACATAGAGGACTGGTTTTTACTTTCCTCCCTGTCTCCTACAAGTACGATGAGAAGTAATTGTCCTAATATATAGCAACATATCCTTAGATTAGGTGTAACAAAAGCCTACAGGAGAGCTGTAAGCCTTGGGTATGAAGAGAGGAAGAATATTGCAAAATTGTGTCCACTGAAAGTTTTCAGAGCAGGTAAGAGGCTGTAGGGGATGGAGTCAAACACATCACAAGATTCATCTGATCTCCTTGTCAAGCCAGGCTATGGGACTGGGGGGAGATTTTGGGAGACTATATAGTCCATTCCTCCTCCCCGGAGCCCAGTTAACTGCAAAGCATTAGTGTGACTCAGGAAACAAGATACCGGTGCTTAAAATAACCCCACAAAACAAGAAGTACTACTTTTCATTTCTGCTGTACCACAGCAGGGCCCCAAGCTCTGTCTGTCCCTGGCAGAGGTGGCAGTGGCAGCTCTGTGCTGTGTCTGCCCTGCAGTCTGGGAATGGGTGTTGCAGGGTTATGTTCACATTAATCTACCTGTGAGGAGTTATATCCAAGGAGCCAGTGGAGGAAGAAACGTGCTGGGATGAAACTGCCTTGAAGGTGAAACTGTTTGCAGAGACAAGGTGGTGACTTCCCCGGCTTCCTAGCCTGCCTTTCCACAAAGCTGGACACCTAGGCTCTGAGACCCAAAAGAAGTTGTTTTGGGAAAAGAAGAGGGCACACACAACTCATCTGCTGATGGAGACAACCCTGCTGTCTGGCTGTCGCACCAGGGACAGTGTTTGATGCAGGGAAAGTCCAGGAGGATTTTGTCAGGGAGGATGGTGAATGGAAAGGACAAGGATTTATGGGTTGTGAGATGTAAACTCTTAGCTATTGGGGCTGGGGATGGTTCCCCAATACCTACAAACCTAGGCACAACCAGACCTCTGATCTTGCATGGAAGCATGAAAGCACTGAATCAGCCATGGCAGGGGCACAGGGAGGCTCAGTAGGACAATGTGAACTCCTCTCGCTGGGAAGCTCTCAGTTGCACCTTTGTATCATGCTCTGTGTTTAAAAGAAAAATAGCTTTGTCTGATGTATGTCACATCAGAACCAAGTATTCACATAGGACTGGAGCTGCAGGGATGCTCTCATTTTTTTTGAGCTCTGGAAGAGAAAGGAGCCCCAAGGAAACGTGAGCATTTCCCCATCTCTGTCCACCTTGCTGGAGTTATTTCCATAAAATAATCATTGCTTTTGAAGCCACACTTACTTTTCTCCCATGCTTTCAAAGCTACTCCCCCATCTTTGTGTACAGGCACTGCCTGGCTCTGCCTGGCTCTTCTCCAAGTAATAGTCAGTGAAGAAATGCCTGCTTGTGTACCTGCTGCAAACTATCTACATTTTGCTCTCTTTGGCAATAAACTCTGCAGAGAAGGTCTGAGCAACAGTTGTTCTGAGCAGGGAGGGAGTCTGGATTCTGCAACAGTATTTAAACAGCCAGCCCTTGTCATCATGACTATAAGAGAGCAGGGAGCTTGTTGATGCAAACTAACATCAAGTGAACTGTGGTTGCCAGCAGAGCAGCTTCCCATGTGAAAGCCCCGATTCCCTTCTTCTTGACGAGGCCATGACAAAGCCAAGTCAAGGATGGAAACTCTTCCTTTTTTCCCTCCCAAACCAACTGTTAATGGAATAAGTAATTCCGCAGACCCGTCTTTCACATCTCACTCACTTTATATGCAGTCTAATTAATTCTGTTGGGGAAAATAATTGGCTCAGATCAGGTCGATCCAACTGAAGTTCTAAATAACTTTGGTTGAGTGGTATTTATATTTCAGCAACTAGTCTTGGGTGAAGCACTTACATGCGCAGAATACTAAGCCTGTGCTAACTTGGCACAAAAATAGCGCTGTGGTCCATCAAGTGACATTAAGTCCCATCTATAAAAAGCCGTACAGCTGCCTCTGTAATGTGGCTATCTGGGGAGAGCAGGAGGGGAACACACCAACCTGTGGCAGTGCTGAGTGGTGGGCAGCACGGACACTACCTGTCAATGGGAAGATGGAGTGAAATGCTTCTCAGCCAGGAAAGAGAGACAGGAATGACTCCATGGGGACACAGCAGGAAGGAGGAGGTGGTGAGGAAGGGTTTTGAGGATGCACTCATGTCAGGAAGGTGCAGAGGTAAGACACAGGAATAGATAGGAATGACCCCATGGGACATAGGAATGACCCCATAGGAGATAGAAATGACCCCATGGGGACACAGCAGGAAGGAGGAGGTGGTGAGGAAGGGTTTTGAGGATGCACTCAAGTCAGGAACATGCAGAGGTAAGCCCCACCTCTCCTCAGTAGTGGAGAGGGACAAGGGTTACAAACAGGGCTGGAAGATGTGGGGTGTGGGAGGAGCCAGGGACATCACAGGTGTCACAGGCAAATAAAAGGCTGGTGTAGCTGTAAGCTGTGACTGTCCTCACCTGAGGGACACACCTAGTCGCAGAAGGTGGGCCTGCATGCTGTCACAGAGATACTCTGACAGCTGGGCTGACATGGTCAACAAGTGATAACCATCCTCTTACCAAAATGTGTGGGGGAGTGTTCCCGTCTGTGTTCTTTAAGGCAAAAGCATCTTCACTTAAGAAACACACAGATGGAAGGCAGATGTCAAAGTGCTGAAGGTCAGAGCTACAGTGAAGTACCTTTAGTTTTCTTCATCTTACAGTTTCTCTATAAACATTTGGGCCAGCACTTCTCTCCCCCTCCTCCCAGCAAATTTTAGATCTGCAGCCAGATCCTCACTCTCCAACTCAGCCTTCATCTCCACTTGCAACAGCATCAGCCCACTCTCTTGGATCCTAGAAAAGGAAATTCATCTTTCCATCTGGTCCTCTTCATCTCCTTGTTGAATAGGTAGCATTTGCCTGAGATAGCTCGCCCCGTACTGAAGAACAACATGTTTTTGTTCTGCACCAAGTGCAACAAAAGACCCTCTTTCCTTAAGAAAATTGTGTAAACTGGCTCTCTCACTGCAAACCTTCTGTACCAGCCTGTGCTGGCTGCTGGTCTCTCTGGGGGAAGCCTGGGTAAATGAACAAGTGTGAAGAAGTGTCACAGCCTTCTGCACTTCCTTTCTCCCCAGTGCTAAAAACAACATCTCATTTGTAAATAAGCTATCACTTAGTCTATTTTTATAGTGCTTTTGAGACATGCTGGATTAACAAGTCCACATCCTGACTTCCTCCTCAACCACGTCCAGTTCACATCCAGCCTGCGCAGTAGTTGTGTTTGCTGTGTCAAATCACAGCACGCCACTGGTGTATTTCCATCCTGCTCTGGAGGATCCACCCTTGCAGAGGAGAGCAGGTTTTGTTCCAGCTGAGTTTCTGATTTCTTTCTGGGATCACCAACATGACATGCACTCTGGCAGCTTCTGATCACTGTAATGAGGACACCAGTCTGCAACAGTTCATTTGCAGATAGTAACTAGAAGGTGCAGAGCTCTCAAGCAACTATCACTGTCACACTCCGCTTCTCCATTTGGGACCAAAAGCTGCCTGCTGGCTGACAGGGTTTGCCTACACTATCATGATACTCACTATTACAAAGGAGTCTTGTCTCACAGCCCTGCAAAGGAGCACACCTACGGAATGCTTTTTCCAACCAGCTCTTCTGTTGTCCCTGTAGTTAAATCCCCATAGAAGTCAACAGCAGTCAACAGCCCTGAAATGAACTGGCAAACAGAAATACAGGAGTGTGTGGGTGCTTAACATCCATCCTATAAACTATACACTGGGTTTGCAATTCTACAGATCTCCTTAGTGCACCTGAATGAGGTCGAGTTGTGAGACAGCATGGAGAAGTGCGACTCAGAGCAGGTAGCTATTCCTTCTCATTGTTAACCTAAAGGGGAAAAGGAATCCTTGCAAAGCTACTTGGGCTACTGGACTGTAACCGTGGCTATCACAGGTAAAGGGGAGCTAGTTTTAATGCAGTCAATTTGTACACCACTAGCAATAAAATCATGGCAGGTTAGCCAAGGGTGCTGTGTAAAAATGTGCCTGGAATCGTAGTACTTGTTGCAGCCTGGAATACCACTGTTCCACCCTGATCTATACCTGAGCCAATGTTGTTGAAGCCTGACTGAGTGCATGTAAAGACACTGGTAGTTAGCTTGTCTTCATATGGGATGGGGCCTCCAGCTCCGAGGAGGGATTGCAGCCTGTCCAAGCTGCATCCCAGCACCCATCAGGTTTCCCAGCAGGGTGTTGAAGTCAGCCGGTACTCTTAATGGGGCACTCTGAGTCTTCCATCAGCTCTCAGAGCCTCTAAACCCAGAAGGGATTCTGGCTGTGTGAAATTCACTGTTGGGGAACAAATCAAATTAGAAACTTCTGGTGGTGACATAGGATGGATCTATGCTGGGGGGATGGTGCAGGAATCCTGCAGCTTGCCTCAGGATCCTCCTCATCCCACTGGTCTGGACAGCTGGAGCAAAGCTTGCCTGTGACCAGCTCACCACTCACAGGTATGGTTCTAAAGCAGGACCAGCTGAATGAAATCCTGTGGCCTGTGTTATGAATGAGTTCAGGCATCTTCTGCCTTTAAAACTTTGAGTGCAGTAAAATAACCTGGCAGTAAATAATACTCTGCCTTCGGAAATTTCCAGGAGAGCGTTACCTACTTCTCGCTTTACCTTGGTATTTTCCCTCCATTCCCTCCTGCCCCCTCTTAAAGATTTATTTGGTTTCCTCTCTCTCCAGGCTCAATCCAATTAAACAAAAAAAAAAAGAAATTGCTTTATTCGTGTGAGTGTTCTGTGAACTTTACCCAGGAAAGTGCTGAATACACCAGAAGTAAAGAACAGCTTTTATGTCACTAGGGTTTTCTCTGGGATTTTTTTCTTTCCCTTTCTTGCTCAGCAAAGCTCTTTTCCTCCTAAGTAAAGAAATGGCTGAAACCCCACACTCCGCTGTACAGTCAAGTCAATCCTCAATAAAAGAGCAAAACCATGAAATGCTGTTTTATTGGTCACTGAATTCCTTTTCCATGTTGGAAGCATTTCCATATAAGCTATTAGCAGAACAGGGCCTTGATCCTCTGCGTGTAAGAGGATTTTGGAATGGCAAAATAAAGCTCTTGGAATATAGGAATGGTTAGACTTAGGATTGCCTGGGTAATATTCATCTGATTCCCATTTCCATATGTATTATTGTATCATCTTGCATCTCGTACCTACGTACTTGCATACTAATTTTTCCCTGGGAACCTCTCCTACATTCACTGTCCAAAATAAATTGTGATCTCATGATCAGCTATTTCATATTTTTCACCATTTCTCTTCATTATTCAGAGTGCGTCTCATTCCTTATTTACAATCCATGATTCAAACTGTGCAGTGGAGGATATGGACGGCAATTTCCTGATTAACTTTCCTGCCTAACCTCTTGTGGTACCATTCAAGTGCTTCCCAAGTTTTCACAGATTTGTCTAGACGGCTTCTGTGTGTGGTCTACAGGGCTGCCTGGGGGCAGGGGTGTCAGAAAAGGATCTGGGAAATAGGAACGGTAAGAGCAAGCATTTGCAAGGCACAGTGGTAAAGCAGGAGAAGTGAGAATACAGATTAGTTACGGTGCTGTGACAGAAGGACAACTAGGAGCCTAAGGGAGGGCAGAAATGTTTGTGGGTGAGCCGGGGCACTGGGTGTCCTATGAGGGGTTTGCCTGGCCATGCCAGTGGCTTCTCTGCAGAGAGGCACCGAGCACTCCGTAAGACAGGAAGGGTGCCTAGCTACACCTGCACTCTCCATGAGTTTATTGATGCAGTCACGGATCACAGCAGCACCAGGCTGCCCACCTCTCCCCCTTTCTATCTCTTTTCTTCTGCTAGTGGGGTGTGGAAGAACACACTAACAGTGAGTGTTCTTCCTGCCACTGTCAGGGGCTTGGCAGTCAGGCTGCTGCTCAGGCAGGATGTGACAGGCATGAGGAGTCAGTCATCTGATGGGGCAGTTGTGTTGAAAGCCCCACAGGGAGGTTTCAACAAGCATGAGGTGAAAAATGAATTCAGCAATACTACTAGTGAGACATCGCATTAGATTCGCCCCCACAGTCCATCACTGGTAGTCACAGCCTAGACCAGGAGACAAGGGCTGAGTCCAAAAGAAAAAAGCATGGGATCACCAGGACTAACCACTGGGGTGAACATACTGACCTTTAGTAAAATGGTTTAGTGGTGGCCTTGGCAGTCCTGGGGTAATGGTTGGACTTGATGATCTTTTCCAATGTAGTTGATTCTATGATTCTATAAAGAGCAAGATTCACTCACTGGTAGTTTCTGATGTTCGGCTGAAAAGGGTAAGCACATGGCCCTGTGGACAGGTGCCTCTTCCGCTCTTTTCCTGACGTGTCCATCCTTTCCTCCTCAAACCCAACTGTGATTTTTCAGATGTATTTGTAGTTGTTCTGCTCAAGGATGCTTCAGATGAGAGGTGCAAGTGTGGGTACCCCAACATGCTCATAAAAAGCAAGGATGAGAAGAGAGCTTTCTTGTTTTCATTGCTCACACCACTGGCAACTGCACCGCATGCTTTGAAATTCCTAGGGGCTATAACTCTGGGTTTGCCATTCTCTAATAAGACTGTTTCTCGATTAAAAAGCAATCACATTTTCTTAAGAGGAAAGAAAAATGTCTGTAAGAACTAATATTAACATAGAATCATAGAATCATAGAATAGTTAGGGTTGGAAAGGACCTTAAGATCATCAAGTTCC
>NDXB01016561.1:3054-51592 GCA_002631895.1 Agapornis roseicollis
TTTTTTTTTTTTTTTTTTTTTTTCCAGAATTCTATCAGACTGAAGCCACGTAAATATTGGGGTCTTTTATAATGGCTGTAGTTGCAGAGAGTTTGATGGACATTTTTAATACATCAAAATAAATTGCTATTAGAGGGAAAAATGAAGTGCTTTCCAGTTATAGAGCACTGAAACGAATGTGCATCTGTGGAGATACTGGAAGTGGTTGTAGGGGGTAAGACCAGTCTTAAAAGGCCAAAGAAATGTTAATTGTAGTAACTGTGTTCAGTAAAAACAAAAAGGCAACACTGAAAATTTTCAAGTAATATACAGAGTTAATACAATGTTCTTGCAGGAACATTTTGCTGGGAAAAAGGGGAAATATTCTTTTGTTCCAGATATGGGGAGGAAAAGCATTATTTGACTCACAAATCTTCTGAATGAAAATTTGTGTTCTCTGTCAAATATATGCAAATGAAACCATATTTTAAATCTTTTCACTGGGTCCTGCTGGATGAACCATGTCTCAAGGGCAATCCAAGGAAGGGGAGCATTTGATAAACACACATGGCTCTGGGCAAAATTCTGTGCATCTCCAGAGAGCCATGATGGTAGTGAGCTTTCTGCCATACCACACGTTTTTTCCTACTCCTTCAGGCTTTGAATCAAGTTTGTTTGAAATCAGCAGAGCTCTCTGTAAACTTCAAAAAGCTCTGGATCAAGCACTGTGGAGGAAGTGCAGGTTAGGCAGTACTGATCTGAGCTTTATTTCCTTTTGCTTTTCTTTTCCCTTACTTGCCCTAATTTCAGAATGGAACATGGTATATTGCGTCTGTTCTCAAACAGTCCTGGGCCATGAGCCGCCAGAGCCTGGCACCATGTCATCGGGCTGTCAGAAAAGGAAGGAGCTTAGTTTTTCTGTTCTCCTGACACCCTTACTGGCAGGCTTCTTCCACCAGATCTTCTTTTCCTTTCTTATTATATGGTACAGTGGAACAAAAAATCTGGCATTTTAATATTGGTTTTTGGTAATCTGTTTTTCAGCTGTGAGATGAACATCAGATGCTTACATGGTCTCTCCACCCACAAACAATATGTGTTTGTGTGCATATAATTTTATACTATACCATTGCAGTTATAGAACTTTTCAAAATTTAAAAATTACTGTGAGTGGGTATTAACTTGAGACAGAAAGAAATTATGTCCCCATCCTGCTACAGGGACAACTGCTGTTGCTTATCTCTTTTTGCATCTAATGGGAGGACAAAAGACTGCGTGAAAACAGATTCAATTTTGAGGGCAAAACAATCCACTTGAAATTCTTCCATCTGCATGCAAATAGGTGTTTTTCCAGGCAGGCCCAGACAGGCTTATGGCCATTTGAAAACCAGGGTCGAAATATTCTACCCCATTCCCTCCCTGCTTCTGTCCTTCCTGGTGTTCAGTTTCATGTCCATTCCCCTCCCTCCCTTCCCTTAAAATTTTATGATAACTGAGCATAACAGTACTTGCAAAGGGTCAGAGCAGGACAGAGCTGTTGTGATTTAAGGGTTAGATAAACTTTTGAGGCATAGCCAACCTTTTCCAAAGGGCAATACAGCAAGGTTGGATTTCACTTGTCAAAATAAGCAACAGTGCTATTCTGCGAACAGCGTCTTCCTCTCTTCCATCAAAATCTCTTTTGATCACATTCAATGTCTACGTTTGTGATGACCTTCCTGTAGCACAGAAATTCTGCTTCAGGCAAATTTTTGCACAACAAAATTCTTGTAATCCCCTCCTCTGGTAGAGGAAAATACATTTTGTAGTGAAACATTTTCTGGAGATGGAATCTTAGGCACCCCTCCCATCTCTTCTTCTTTCCTTCGTACCAAAGAGCAATTCCTAAGTGACAACAAGAAGATGCATTTTGCGAAGCAAGTAGTTAAATGTATTTGTGAGATAAGCAGTATCAATGAAAATATGACTCTCCCTACCATTCCTTATCCCAAAGAAAATGGAACAAAAGCCCAGCTTTTATAAAGTACTTAAAGCTTCTAACATGATATACAGGGGATGCAGTCCAAAGTCTGAAAGAAGATTAGCCAGGGAAATTTCATGTAATTGTGTCAAACGACATTGCTTATGGGCCATCTCCCCTGCTTGCTGCTGCTTTCTGTGCTGCTTCCTAATGTTTGAGCCCTTCCCATTCATCAGAGGGGAACTGTGGGCTCCTGTGGATACCAGCACTAGCACTGACAACCCATACAGGTGCCCACACAGACACTGCGTGTTGTTGGAGGGTTGCTGAAACAAGTGTGAGTCAAGTGTTTAGCTGAACAGTGAAGGAAGCTGAACTGAGAAAAAAACCCCAAGAAACTACCTGGCTTTGCTAGAAGTTTACCGAACAGTTAGCTGGTAACTTATTTGGTTACTCTAGGGTGTTACAGGTTTCCATGGTGTCTGACTGTCAAGAAAAAATGTGAACTGGCATTTTTCACCTCTACAGTTCTGTATCACCTTGAAATACAGGGGTTAGCTCACAAATTGTATCTCGAGCTGGAGGGTGAAAAAGCTGGAAAATAGACCATCCACTCAAGGAACTTGCTGTACCTACCCAGAAACCTGTAAGGGATAGAAAGTAATGTAGGTCTGCTATGCTAGTTTCGTGTCAAAGGAGTTTTACTCTGAGGACAGATCTACTAGGAACATGGCATTTTTGTGACCAAATTCTTTGTAATTTACCTATATTCATTGTGTTTTCTCCCTTACACGTCTACAGAGCAAGACTCCGGAGACACTAGCAAATATAGTATTTTTTACAATAGACCTATTTTAACAGAAAAAATGCTCATTAGGAAAGAGGAAACAACAAAAATCATAGAGAGAGATGCATTGATTTTTTTTTTTTGTCTAGTATGAGCAGAACAAAATACTATTTTCAAATATGATGTATGGAAATCTTGTGGGGGAAAACAACAGAAGGAGTCAGTGATTAATCATGCAATAGCAGGGAAGAATGCAAGTATACAGAATCTCTAGGTATATTTGGACAACAAGCTCAGTGTAGGTGAGCAGTGTGCTGCTGCAGCAAATAAGGCCAACAGGGTGCTGGGTTACATCAACAAGGGCATCACCAGCAGAGATAAAGATGCCATTATCCCACTATTTTCTGTGCTTGTATGGCCATAGCTGGAATACTGTGTTCAGATTTGGTCCTCACTCTACAAAAAAGATGTGGACAGGCTGGAAAGGGTCCTGAGAAGGGCCACAAAGATGATCAAAGGACTGGGAAGCCTGACCTATGAGAAAAGGCTGAGAGAACTGGATTTATTCAGCCTTGAGAAAAGAAGGCTGAGGGAAGAACTTACGACCATGTTCCAGTATTTAAAGGGGGCCAACAGAGAAGATGGAGATTCCATTTTTACAAGGAGTTACATGGAAAAGATGAGGGGTAATGGTTACAAGTAACTCCTGGGGAGAGTCTGGTTGGACGCAAGAGGAAAATTTTTCAGAATGAGAACAATGAGCCATCGGAACAATCTCCAGGGAAGTGGTGGATTCCTCAGCATTGGACACTTGTAAGATTCAGCTGGGCAGGATGCTGGCCATCTTGTCTAGACTAGGCTTTTGCCAAGAAAGGTTGGACCTGATGACCCTTCAGGTCCCCTCACAACCTCACAACAATCATATTCTATGATTCAGTTTCACACAAAGGGTTATATTCTTTGGAACTCTAATTCAAATGGTTTTAAGCAATCATAATAGAAGACACTGGCCTAGAGTGAGGATGTAATTGCTAAGATGAAATAAAACTCAAAAAACCCTGTTATTCTCTCTTTTCTGAAAAGAATCATAGACTCATAGAATGGTTAGGGTTGAAAAGGACCTTAAGATCATCTAGTTCCAACCCTCTGCCATGGGGGTTGGAACATTTCATTAGCGTTCTTAGTAGGATTTGTCCTGGGTTTAGCAGTGGCAGTCATCTTTTTTTTCTTCATAGTAGTTGGTGCAGCACTATGTTTTTGAGTTTCGGCCTGCAAACAAAACTGGTAACAGGAATGTTTTTAGTTACTGTTCAGTAATGTTTATTCTGAGCAAGGACTTTGTGAGACTCATGCTCTGCCAGGGAGGAGGGGAGGCCGGGAGGAAGCAGGGACAGGACACGTGACCCAAACTGACCAAAGAGGTATTCCATACCATAGCATGTCATGCCCAGGATGTAACTGAGAGTTACCCGGAAGGGCTGGTGCTCTGGGGGGGGGGATTGGAGGAGGTATTCAGTCGGTGCTAAATTGGGATGGGATGTCACGAGTTATCTGTTGGTGGTTGGTGAGATGCTGTATTCTTTTCCCTTGTTATTTCCTTTATCATTCTTATTATTGGTGGTAGCAGTAGTGATTTGTGTTATACCTTAGTTACTGAACTGTTCTCATCTCAACCTGTGGGAGTTGCATTCTTTTGATTCTCCTCCCCATCTCTCTGGAAGCGGGGGAGGATGAGAAAGGGGGGTTGAGTGAATGAACGAGCTGCATGGCTGGGTTTAAATCACGACAGAATTACAAGCAAGAAATAGATATAAAAAGCATACGGGCCTGATTCTGCTGCCTGTATCAGGTGTTCCTACTTGTACCAGCTTGGAGCAGTTTCAAATGAGTAGCTCCCTTGCCGTGACATTTTACTCCCATGCTAAGTGTTTGTCTTAATTAAAATGTGGATAAAGCTTATAAAGCAGTAGACAACAAGGAGAAGGAAATACAGTGGGTTTATGAGTTAATGCAAATATCCTAATTCAGAATTTCAGTGTTATAGCCACAGTGGGATTGAATTCTACATGGAGTGGCAGGGTCCTTAGCTCTTATTGATATAAATGTGTTTGTTAAAGGCTGTGCTCTGCCATGCTTCTTTAGCTGTTTCAGTGCAGCTACATCTGTTGTCATTCCCAGAAAAGCAGGGTGACGTGGATGTATCATTCAGGTCCCTGGGGAGCTCAGTCAGACCCTTCAGAAGAAGAAAATCTTTGTAGAATTATGAAAAACTGTTTACAATCTCTATTAGGTAGTGAAGGCAGAAATACACCTTAGCATCCCCTCCCTTGATGTGATTTAACATAACCTCATTGCTGCATATTGCTTCATTGCTGTGTGCATAGACAACCCTCTCTGAATGACAACTTACACCAGATATTTGACATTTTACTGGGATGAAAACGTTTCAAGAATTGTTATTAATTTGAAGGTGGAATTTTCTGTTTGGACCACATGCGTACCTGCATATATATTAAATTTGGTTTATGTGGCTTACATATAGGTAGTTTAGGACATGGATGTGACAAAATAAAATGTAGCATGTTGAATATAAATAGAATCTTCTCCATACATGTCTAGAATTTGCCTTATGAGTTACATGTAGAACTGCATGTCATTTAGTAAAGAGAATGGTATAATTTTTAATGTGGATTTTCACAGTTGGTCCACTGATGGCAAGAGGAACAGCAGTGTGGAAGTCTTTAATAACAATAAAGGCTTACTTTTTCCCCTAGCCATTGGAGTCTGTTATCTTCTAAGTGTATTCCCTTATTCTGGCTTTCCTTTACATGTGTGTCACTGCTGGAATAAGACCCAAAATGCTATAGAGATTAATTGAAGGAACCTTTTTTTATGTAGTTTTTAAAAGAGCCATCATGTACAAATGTTTTTACCTCTGTCAGCTCTCTTCACAAGCAGCATAAAACAATTTATTTTCATTTTCTTAGCTGATTTGCACTGTCATGTGTGTTAAGCCTTTCAGTAAATCAAGTACTTCACCTTACTATCTGTAAGCAAAAGACCTTGCTTTTATCTTAATGTCAATATATTTGGCTTACACAGGCCTTTTAAATGATTCACAGTATATATTAACAAACCTGTTGAACAGAAAATAATAATAAAACAAACCCGGTTTTCACTGATGAAGGTTACCAGCTGTTTTCAATGAAAATGAAACAATGAAGGACTATGAAAGATTTAAAACAAAAAGATTACCTAATTGTCTCTATCCATATGAAATTATGCCATCAAGTTTGCAGATGAAGCAAACAAATCTTCCATTTTCTACTCATATGGAATTATGCGGGTATTTCAATTTACCTTCTATTATTTTAGCAGGGGCTGAATTGGAGCCATCTGCAGTTCTACTATACAACAAAGAGAGATTGTGAAAGCTCTACTTTCACATCCCTTTGATACAATAATAGATTTCTGTGATAGAAAAAATAAGAAATAAGGAATGATTCTGAGAGGAAAGAAAAGATCGATTGGGGAATTTGGTTAACACTTGGATAAGCAATTTTAAATTCTGAATTTTCAGTAATAGGCAGAACTGCTCAAAACAGTTCATCTGAGCCGAGGCTTTTGTTCAAAAGGTTTGATAAAACAAAATGAAGCAAAGCAAACTGTGAGTAGGTATCTGCAACAGAAGGAGAGGAAATGGAGGGGCCAGTTACGTCAACTGGAAGAAAGTTTATTCCTCAGCATTAATTAGTTCCCTAAAGAAGCCCTGCCATTTTGTAACTTGCACTGTGCAGATAAAGTGGGTGAAGGAACATAGAATCATAGAATAGTTAGGGTTGGAAAGGACCTTAAGATCATCTAGTTCCAACCCTCCTGCTATAAGCAGGGACACCTCACACTAAACCATGCCACCCAAGGCTTCATCCAACCTGGCCTTGAACACTGCCAGGGATGGAGCACTTACAGTTTCCCTGGGCAACCCATTCCCGTGCCTCACCACCCTAACAGGAAAGAATTTCTTCCTTATATCCAATCTAAACCTCTCCTGTTTAAGTTTGAACCCATTACCCCTTGTCCTGTCACCACAGTCCCTAATGAAGAGCCCCTCCCCAGCATCCCTATAGGCCCCCTTCAGATACAGGAAGGCTGCTAGGAGGTCTCCACGCAGCCTTCTCTTCCCCAGGCTGAACAGTCCCAACTTTCCCAGACAGACTTCATATGGGAAATGCTCCAGTCTCCTGATCATCTCTGTGGCCCTCCTCTGGACTTGTTCCAACATGAATGATGTTAGGTATATCTCTGTGTGTGCACTTTAAATGCAGTTGTACCATTCAGTTAAGCTTGATGATTTGATTTACATTCTCAAATTGTGGCACTTTATGTTTGGGAAAAAGAATAAAGTTCTGAGCATAGGAATGAGATGGCTCTGATGCAAATAGCTTTCTTTTGTTGGTTTTTTTTTTTTTTTTGTTTTTTTTTTTTTTTTTTTTTTTTTAACATTTTTTTTTTTTTTTTTTTTTTTTTTTAACATTTTTTTTTTTTTTTTTTTTTTTTTTTAACATTTTTTTTTTTTTTTTTTTTTTTTTTTAACATTTTTTTTTTTTTTTTTTTTTTTTTTTAAAAAGTTTTTTTTTTTTTGTTTTCTTTTTTAATTATTATTTTTAAAGATAAAAAGGAATTTGTTGTACTTGTAAGTCATAAGGAAGAAATTTCCCATAGCAGAGGTGTTAACCATTACAAAACATCCATGTTCAGTCCCTGCTTAATTTGTCCCTCAGGCAGTTCTTGCTTTGAGAGGGTATATCAGATCCTGTATCCCTCTAGCAATGAAAAATTATTTATGAGTGTAAAACTCCATAATCCTTGGGGCTGGGAAAGGGATGCATTACACTCATTTAAATCTAACACAATTTTATTTGTATATCTAAACTCTAGCAATTATTTGGTGTGCATAAAAGTCCCAGACTTGTAGTGGAGATGGTATTTGTTTATGGCAGCTACAAACCATTTCTGTATCCTCCTGTGTCTTTGGCACCTCATGAAACCAAATGGCCACAGAGGTCTTCTAAAGTTACTGCAATTCAGACATTGGACCAGCATGGCTTCCTGTTCAGGCCCTCAAATGACAGCCTAGGGGTGGAGAGTGGTGATGGGGGGCAATTCACGCTACCCAGCCCAGGGACTTCAGGCTGAATTGAAGATTTCCTGAAGTTCTGATAATGTTACATGGCAGAAAAGTGCCTTTGTGAAACAACTACTTCACTTGGGATTTAAATCTATAGGTATCCTTTTTACAATAGATGCTTTGCTCCCCCTCCCTAGAATAAATGAAAGACAGAAGGGATTAATGTCATATTTACCATAGCTGTTTCTCACAGCAACAGGCAGAATAGCTACAGCATGGTGACAACATTTCTCAAGGCCAAGTTGAGGGATAGAATGAAAGACAAAATAAGAAATCTGCATAATCAGAGGTATCGATAGAAGCTAGCAAGATTCACTGTTAGGCTTCCTTCTGTGTAGGATGTGATAAAATTGCACTTTTAAATCAGCAAGATACTCTCATAATAAATGTCCAACTTTTTTTCTTCTCCTGTAGTTTAGCTCTGGTATTCAGGATGATCTCAAACAACATTCCTGCCAAAATTTATTTTAGAATATAGGGGTTTGTCATGACACACACCTAGTTTAACTGGGAATAATTCAGAAGAGATGTCCCAGCACATTCCCATGTGTGGTGCGCTGTTTGTCATTTTCTGTTTTAATGCACATGCTAGCAGAGTACAGACCTGGAGATAAGTGGTTTAAATAGAGCATCTGATAGGTCTGAACCAAAGGGTTTCATAAATATTCAAGTAAATATTGCTTCCGTTGAAGCCTGTGGTTAAATCTGCCAAGCTCTGCAGCTTCAAAACAATTGTACAGTTGTGCTCAGTACGAACCTTATGATTTTAATCTTCAGATTGTCTATTGCCATTTCGTAAAATCTGCAAATTATTTAAAGGACTGTTTTCAGAAGACAGAGTTATCTGTGAAGAAAATATGATTGACTTTGCCATGAGTCCATATTTAGGTCAAAGGAGAGAAAAAAAAAAAAGGGTGGGAGTTAATAGGGAAAGAGAAGGAGAATAGAGAAAGAATGAACAAGAAGGGCACACAAGAACTGCCAATATTTAAATGGCTACAGAAAAAGGAATTATATGTTGTCCTTTTCTGAGGTAAGGGTAGGAAGAAATTATATCCTTAGGTTAAAGCAAAGATGCTGTTAGGAAGAATTTTTGAACTTCAGATTTCTAAAGCATCTAAAATCCACAACTGTTTAATTCCTATACACCCCAGAGAGAACAGTGGGGAGAAATGTCTGCCAAGTATGATCTCTGTGTTTGTACCATCTTCTTGTGTGTTGTTCTCCTAATATGGGATCTTTCTTGGAAGTGATTCATTAAGTGAATAATATTCAGTTATAATAAAGTGGTTCACCTGGTCTTTTAATTCACCTGCTATCTGTATTCTTACTATTATTTAGTTTACTCAGTTGAAGAGCTACGCCATTATTTTCTGTTGTTCCCTAAATATAGATGAGAAACAGATTTATTGAAACATTTAAGTAAGGTAAGCAGCAGAACAAATTCAACTCAGAGTACATTGCCACATTGAATGGCTAAATTAGACTTGTAAGGAAATATGATTGAACTGATGTGGCTCTTGCTGTTTTTCTGGAAATGTACAAACACAGAAGTGGGGGAGGAAGGGAGAAGAGAAAGAAAATATGTGGAGTCTTCAGACTGGAAAACAGCCCTAGTATGTGAGCTCAAATTCTCTTAAAGCACAGACTATTGAGTCTACGCCTGTGGATTTTATAACTTTAGTAATATTATCTTCCAATGTGCCAGTCAAGACAAGGACTTGTAAGACTCGTAATGTAAACACGAGCTATCATTTTGCAAAGAGTTGCGTGTTCTGAACGTCAGCTCTGTGCAAATGCAAACGTCACCTGCGCATTTGCATAGTCCGAACGGCATTTGTTAGATGCATGGCATTTGTCACAGAGCATAGCAATTATTACTGGTGATAGTGAAATGGGGAGATGATGTCCAGTCTCGATTCACAGACTTTGTAAGACTGCCATATGTGGAAGTGTTCACCAAGCCAAGTAAAAAACCTGAGTATAGTCTCTATTAAAAAAAAAAACCAAAAGAAGGGCAAATCCTCAAGACTAATGGTTCCTGCCATGAGTGTTCTGTTCTCAGCAGACTGATGTAAAGGACTCTCTGGATGAGTTTGACTTAAGCATTTTTAAAAAACTAATTTAAAAAGTGCTTTTTTGTTTTGACAATGACCATGTGAGGGCAAGTCTGTACACTGTGAATGCCTGAGTCAGTGCAAATGAAATGTGACACAGGTACTTCTTTGTTTGAAAAGAATATTATTATCTTTTTGGTAAGGGAAGATCTTTCCCAGCTTCCTCTGTTAGCAATATCTAGGCCCTTCCTGGCAGTGTATCCACCAACAGGAGCTCTCAAAGAGACCTGAACTGGTGCCAGCAGTACAGTGTGTTCTCTGTTACTCTAATGCTGCCATCACAAGTAATATGTGTCATCATGTTTGGAAATCAAACTTGTCTGCATGTAAACCCCAGTTTCCTTAATTGACTTAAAAAAATGGGACAGCTCTGTTTTCAGGTTTCCTTTTGAAGGAGGTTGAATTATAGGCTTTTAGATGTCTAGTTCTTTTTAAAATTTTATTTCTTTTGTATTTTTTTACCTCTACCTTTTAAAGTTATGCTGCAGGAATGATTTGCAACTGAACTTGCTTCCTTTATTTGAGGAGTATTAAGTTTACTAATTCATAAGCATTCACATAAATTTCTGAGAAATACTTTCATTTTTGGATGTGATAACATTGTACAAATGCTAATTGTTTTCACAAAACTGTAGTGTGTGACAGACATAATCGTTAAATGTATTCAGTGCTGACAGATCTGTAAACTTTAATGGTTTGCAGTTACCTACACTGGAACTTCTTTTTTGTACATGATAATAAACCTAAACTATTGAAAGTTTAAGGCTTGTTCTAGCAGAGAGACAGCAAGGAAGTGGTGATTTTCACCTGTATGGTAACAGACTGACTAGAGTAAATAAATTTTGAATACAGACTCTTAAGTAACTCATGAAAACTATCAACTGAGAAAAACCCGATCTAGTAAAATAACCCCTTCCAGCAGTCATATAGCACAAACTTTTATGTCCTTCTGCCATAAGTATTATTACTTTTGTGCCATTTTACATTACTGTTATCCCTTGCAAGGGTAAAATCTCTGAGACTAGGAGACTAATTATGAATTACCAAATTGCTCAAATCAAACAACAACAAACAGGAAAAAAAGCACAAGGCACCACAAAATAGTTAATTTTTTACTACAGTAATGTGGCTAAAATGATTTTTGATGCTATAAATATCAGCACTGTCCATGTTGTACACTAGCAGTCAATTCCGGTCCTTTCTTAGGCTCTGAACTCCCGGGCCTGGAGCAATTTCTTACTCTAAGACATTCAACACAAGATTTGTTCACATATGTGTTGTCTTACAAAGCTTACAGTCACTAAGGGATTGGTTCAGATGGTTCTGTAAATAGCTAGGACACAAAAGGGACTTTCTGCTTTTATATAAAGTCAGATCTTCTCCTTGGTGATGAGCAATACTGAAATCTGATGGAAGGAAATTAGAGTAATTAGTAGAACACAAGCTGAAGAGTATCTCTTACCCCACAGCTTATCCACCATTTGTGTTGTGGCAGCACAGCTCCTCTGGCCTCCATCTGGTCCCCAGCTCATCCCTCCATGAGCACCAGCAGCTCCAGTTCCCATGTGTAGCTCCTGATGACAGACAACCTATGGCCTCCCAGCAAATGGATCTTCCTTAGTCAGGCTCTCAGTTCCAGCAGCAGTGGAACAATGTGGGTAAATAGCAAAGTCCTGCCTTTCTAGTAGTTGGATGTCTCTCTTCAAACTGTGTGAACCAGTAGGACTTTCCCTTCTTAATCATGTTGGATAGCTGTGCTGCACTTCCCCTGTGTTGTCAGTTTATCCCTAAGCACCATCTGTGGGGCTAAACTCAGGTTTTCCTGATGTGACTCTAGCTTACTCCTGAGGCAAAAAGTAAGTTTTACAGCCAGATGATAATTTACATGTGGACAGAATACATTGATCTTGCTGGCTTTAGGATTGTGTGGGTAGGAAGATTATTCCTGAGAATTTTAGAAGGAAGTGATAGTTATAACATCAATGCCTAGTTATTTTTATCCTAGTTACACCTCTTCCAAGTGTTTTTGTGAGAGAGCCAGATTGTTTGAGGATGCTTGAACATTTTGTGTGAGGGTGTGTGTTTGGTTTTTTGTGTAATGTGTAGATTCCAGATCCTTCAAAAAGATCCATGCTGAGCCTTCTACTGTGTGATTAGGCCATTTAAGTTCTGTTAGGGTGGCTAGAAGATAAACTGAAGCATTTTTAAAGATCCTTTTTAAACACTTTGACCTGAGAAATTATTGTGGTGTGTATTGAGAGTAAATTACCAAATAGTTATCTTCATATGATATACTTTAGAATGGGCAAGGTAGCCTCAATAAGGCCAGTCAATGAAATCTGAAATTGGTCTTGGGTTTGATCTGCTGAAGAATTTGAGGCTGGTTTTCAGTAACAGTTCAGATCATGGTAGCACTCTCTTAAATTATATGTCCATAACTCATGTTTATTTAAGGAAGTGGGAAATGTACTTAGAAGCCACACCAAACTTAATTGCTTCTTATATAATAGCAACACTTCTACAGCAGTAAACCGATTGATTCTCTTGTCTGGGTTAATACTGTTCTAGTTTATAGAATAACAGAATAAATTTTGTATTTAAAAAAAAAGAAGACTTTGAAGAAAATTCACCTTCAGATAAATAAATATATAATCTGTGAAAACTATTTAAACTGCTCAAGTGAAGAAAAATACCCAATCCACAAGAAAACAAAAAGTGTGAAAAACATTTGAAGGTAGGGAGAATATTAAAGATGCAAATGGAAATGTTAGTTTTTTGTGATACTATATTCAACTATAAATGCAAAGGCAGATCAACTTTGGCTAATAATAACAGCCATTTCCACATAATTATTTAGGGAGTACAACTGGAAAGTAGGCACTGCTTAATGCAAAGGCTGCTGGGGCTATTATTAAGTTATTTTTCTCCAGTTAAAGAACATTATTTTCTTGTGGGATGAAAAAAAAGTGCATTTTCTGTTTCAGAATGACAACATATATGCTCTGAGACATATTCCAGCCAGCACTTTTAAACACCTTAAAGAGAAATTGGGTTATTTGGAAGGTTTTAGAAAAGTGAATGCACACACTGATATCTAGCTAAATTCTAGCTGCTTATAAGAGGAGTAAAAAATACAGCCTAAAAATGTGATTTATATTATAGTGACATCAGGATATTTCTGGCAGATAAAATGGCTATTGCAGATAATAAGAAAGGGCAAAGCAAAATGTATTGAAACTCATGCTGATAGCATAAGCTTTCAATTTGCAATTTTTTTTGAGAACTTTAAAATGTCTTTGTGATAGGGTAAAAGAAATATGAAAACACATAATCTACTTAAAGTCTACAACTTTATGAAAAATAATATTAGCAGGCACAAAGGAGTCTTTAAGCATGAAATACCTAAATGAAACAGTCAAATGTAGGATCATTGTGTGCTTTTGCAAACTTCTGCAAGTAGAATCACTAGTATAACATAGCACAAAAAGACTAAAGCAAAACAGAGCAATGAATGCGGAGAATCTATAAACATAGTGCATAATTATTTAAGAAGCTAAGATGTTTTTGAAGTCCCTTACAGAAAATAAAACTATTTGTTTCCCTGAAGCATTTTTTATTATATGCTTAAAAATCCAACAGACCTTCCAAAATATGAAAGAACAAGTAGGAAAAAATAAAGATCCCGTGAAAACTTTAGGAGAGTTAAGAAGCAAAGTCACAAACTTGCAAAGTGCTATTATTTTTCACAGATGATAACTCAACTGCTTGGAGATAATCAGCTCCTGATAAATATCACAGTTATCCAGATGAGTAGATGAAGAAGATGATTTGAGGAGGATGACTGACCTTTCTGTTGAGTAGGTCAGTAGGGTTTAGACTAGTGGCTTGGTTAGTTTTGTGTGTATTGAAATGCCAAGCAGTAATGTGATGGGTAGAGTACAAGTGTGCTTTATGGTACTTTGTCCATAGGTCATCTTGCCTTTCCATGCAAAGATAAGTATACACAGAATAACATATCCGTTTACGATATTACTATGTTTCTATTGCTTCTGAAGATGAACTACGAAACATAATCAAATAGGCTTATATTTTTTATATAGCCTGACTTTCCTATCTATACCAGATTTAAATAACATTGAAAGGAAAACTTCCATTTTAACAATGTCAAAGCAGCAAGTTTAGCTACACCAGCTCTTTTCAGCCTTTCTTGGGAATATCTTTGGAAGGAGGGTCTCTGCTCCCACAGATTTCAAAACATCATTTGCAGTTCAGTAATTCTCAGATAGGAAGTTTACTGATGTATTTTTGTCAAGAAAAACCTTTGTGTTGTGGACCCCTGTGAGAGATTTTGCTCTAGAAGTTGTGTCCAGGCAAGTGACGTAATTGTTTTTAAATAGTATCCTCATAACACTGTATTATCTACTTATTTGTACAATGGTAGCTTGCAGAGAAGAGAGCTAAAAGGAACCAAGGGTATACCTCCATCTAAGCCTTGTGCTCTGTCAGCACTAACTGATTACAAATACACTTCTTGCTAAGCCAGGATTCACCTTGGTTCCCCACACATCCAAACAAAGATACGCGAGAGCTTCCTACCAGGAAATTCTCTTCTCCACTGCCAAGGGCTTTGAATACCTTGGGCAGAGGAGCAACTTCAAAGGTTTTGGTAGATGGATGGGGTGTTTAGTTTGAAAGGCATTGCTTGCCTTTCTGTGGATTTTCAGTGAGCTAGTGAAGATGTGTAAGTTCCTTTGAACTCTCTAAGCAAAAACCCATCATAATCAAATAAAAAGAAATAGATTCTGCTTGTGAAGTATAATGGGCATTTCCTATGGTCCTTGCACAAACAGGTTAAAAGTAGAAAGGATACGGGGGGGAGGGGGGGAGGGTGTGTGTGTTTATGCTGCTTTTTTCCCTTTCTCTTCTGGCAGTGTGCATCTTTTGATAAACCTATACAGCCTAGCACAGAGGCTAGCAGATTTTAATGTGCTTTCTTTTCCATCTTGATGGAAAAGTCCTGTATTGATTTAAAGATCTGGAAGGAAGAAAAAAGACTCCTATCTCAAAAAAGAACCACCTAAAACATACATCATTGCCATGCATCCTGTGCTCAATAATGCTGAAACACTGAGCGGGATTTAAAAATACATGATGTAATGTTCAGGGTATTCTAAAATAAAACCAGAAAAGGATCCACCAACAATGTTGTTATGTTTACACACTCATTTTGGGTACTTTTGAAAGCTTGTTCTAAAGCTAGTTGTCTTAGCAGCAGCTTCTTAAAAATAATGTATTTGTAAAACCAATTAGCTGAGTTAAGCTGAGGTTTTAAGCTTTTAAAAAACCTGTTATCCCTTGAGTCAGATAAGCCATGAAATCATGAGTAAGTCACCAATTAAGCTCATCTGTTGTTTCTTTCTTTCTTTCCTTCTTTCTTTCATGGGTAAAAGATCAGATATATTTGAATCTTGTTCAAGCCAAGCAGTTCTTTCCAAACAAGTGAAATGGATCTGACTTTGCCCTAGGCTTTTAGCTACCAAATTCACATTCCTTTGGTTGTTTCTCTACAACACATCAAATATATAGTGTTTCCTTGTTACTGTTGCCACATTTTCGTGTGCCTTGTGCCACACAGAAAAGATTACATAGTTCTATTTCAATTTATATAATCTTAGTTAGATGGTTGTAATAAATTGGAAATATTCTGTGGAGTCTTTTGAGGTTTTGGTGTAATCATTGCAGATAGAGATACTCAATAAATAGCATGACATTGCAAAAGGTGCCTTTTTCAGGCTGTATCTGTTTTCAAAACTGCTGCTTCTCATTCCATGAGTGCTAAGTTGAATAGATGAAGGATTTTATACGCTATATAAGAAGAAATTGACATCTATGCTGATTTTCAGTGAATCAGGTGGTTACTATTGCCTGAATTGACACAAGGACCAATGGTATATCAGGAAGGTAGTAACCACAGAACTTCCTTCTCCCTCACAAAGGTTCAGTGTGATGTGATGTTTCAGTTGAATTGGCAACGTGTTTCCTATTCCTCATTCAGAGAAGAATTGTAGACATTTACATTACAGAACATTACAGACTGTTAGATCTTGATTCTCAGCATTTTGTGGCTGATTGAAAGCTCTCACATGCATAGAAATGCTGCCTTAACTCCAGGACAGCAGACAACTCCACAGTCATCTCTTGATAGGGAGAAGTGCGATTCTAAAATATGTTTTTGCATAATTTGAAAAAATCTTTAGAGGCAGATTTTCAAATTAATCTGTCATAAATGCCATTTATTTATAAATTGTATAACTGAAAACATAAGCCAGTAATAGTATTTGATATATTGTTGTTGAAAGATTGCAGTATTCTGTATTAGAAGCAGCACATTAAATCTATTAAGTAGGGTATTCCTTGATGATTATTTTAAGTTAATATGATGAACTATCAACAAATTAACTTCTCTTGTGTCCTGTCTTTTTACATGAGACAGACACATATCTTCCTGAAATAAAAACTCTGCCTGCCAAGAATATGACTTGAAGGTAGATTGATGGAAACAAAGCATTAAGCATTTGCTGATGTTAAATTTATGTATTGAAATGAAAGAAAAAATAAAGAAAAATGAAAAGGAAAAAAATAAAAATAAAAAGAAAGCACCGTTGAATCTTGGAATATTAAAATATTTATGTGAAACATGTTTAATATTTGTCCGAACAATCCAATATTCAATGCAGGGTAAAAATCTGTCCTTGTATTTTCACATTAGCAAATTTTGACAGTTTCTCATGGACAAAGTAGGTTGGTGACTAAATAAAGAAATGCAGCTGGACAAATGCAGAAGCAACTATTCCCAGGCTTACCTGACAGGTAGGAAAAGAATAATTACAAGCTAGTCTTTTCAAAAAGGCTCTGATCTCTGCTTCATTGTTTTACTGTACTGGAATATTTGCTTTGGAAACACGAGCAGTATCTTCTGCTTTCTGCTGCTAAATACCAATTCATTTATTTCAGCAAGAGCTTCAGCCACTGTATTCCATGTGTTTGTCATCTCCACAGTTCACTTTCGTAATTCATTCAGCCTGCCCAGGCTTACTTAAGCTCAGAATGCAAGCCATAATTCACATATAGTGTGGCAAACCACATCCTCAAGCAATGACAGCATAGAAAGCCTATTATACAGGTGCTTCATCAGATCTGCTATATTGGGTTCTGGGAGGAGAAAAAAACAATTCCTGTTCTAGATTAAGCCTGTCCCTGTAAGGGCATCATAAATCAGTGCTACCAAAAGCAAGAGTGTCTCTGAATGTCTGCTGAGATCCAGGAATGGCTTTAGTCTGGGAGAGAATTTACAAAGAAGGAGAAATGCCATTAATGGAAAAAGAGAAAAGACCAATCAAGTGTAGGGCAATGCTTTAGTAACCTCTCATTGCTGCAGGATTCACTCACTCATTCCTTCATCATACCATTCCTCCAACAGCAAAACCGAAAGAAAACTCTAAGCATGCTCAGAGGATGAGTTTGAGATTCAACTGGGAGAACTCACTGACTTTGGGGAGAAATCTCAAATCACTGTGAACCACTTAAAGGCATGTAGGAGGAAGGACATGATAAATTTTGTTAGAGTATTTTTGACCTTGGGGTCAAGGTTTTGATGAAGGTTTAGCAGTATTATTCCTTTATTGGAATTGTTTTGCCCAGTTTTATGAGTAAGTGTATGAGTCAACTCACACCTGCAGCAGGAAGGATGTAGCTCCCTACTCTTTTTTAGTTTAATGCAAAAAGTGTAACTGCATGTGATAATCACAATAACTTTTCAGACAAGGTTAGTAGCAGATTATCTGCCAAGATCCTGACAAGTAAGCAGTTTCCAGCAGGACAGATAAATCAATCTTCCAGAAGGTTATGATGATATAAGACCTATGCATGAGTGAAAACAGGAACATTAGAGAGCAATGTGGGTGTGCTGAGTTCTTGTGTGTGGGACGTCACTCATATCGTTCTGAGTATCCCATTCTCCTAGACCTGGCCCATTTTATTGGATGCCCTGACTGTGTTCAGAGTTAAAAGGTAAGGAGTATTCTGAATAATACTCAGTCCTCTGGGAGGTTATGCAATGGGATGCTATTTTAACTCTACCGACCACTTTCATTTCAGTAGGAAATATATGCTGCACTGTCAACACATATTTTCATCTAAGCCATGTACATGTTAGATAATACCATAGGAATAATCCTTTGGATTTTCCCTGCATTAATCAGTAATGGATAGATGAAGGTTTTTTGGCTCTATTTAGCAAAATAAATATAAAGCTAGCAAGTAACTTAAAGATAAGAAAATTAGACAATACTGGATTACATAAGCCCAGATCTATTGCAAAGAAGTTTCTATGCCCTGTTGGCAGTCCCAGTTCTAATCTCACATGGCTGCTGCTTTGAAGTGGCAGTTTATTTCCTCTGTTTCTTTCTGGCTTGAGAGATGCCAGTGAGTTCTGATGAGCCATCACACTTACAAGTGCTATGTTGGTGTTTTGTTCCTCAGTTACCTATTGGTGTAGAATGGAGTTCAGTTTTACCTGACACACCTCATTACACATTATCTGTGAAGAAGTAATGTGGAAATGGAATCATTCACAATCTGTGGCACAAAGCCCACATGGAGGCTGGTCATGAGTGGTGTATCCTAAGGGTTGATGTTGGTGCCAATATTGTTTAAAGTCTTTATTAATAACATAAATGGCAGAATGGAGTGCATACTCAGTAAGTTTGCAGACAGTAAGTGAGGGGTGTGCCTAATGCACCAGCTGTTTGTGATGTGGGTAGATTGGAGAGATGGGCTGATATGAACCTCCTGAAGTTTAGTAGAGGGAAAAGTCAAGCCCTGCACATTGGGAGGAATAATCCCAGACTTTAGTGCAACCTGTGGTTCAAATGTCAGGGAAATGGCTTTGCAGAAAAGGACATGTGGGTTGTGGTGGACACCAGGCTGACCTTGATCCAGAATTGGGTCCTCACCTCCTGGGCTGCATTAGGAAGAGAGTAACTAGCAGCTCGAGGAAAGTGATCCTTCCCCTCAGCCTTTGTGAGATCAGATCTGGAGTACTGCATTCTGTGCTAGGCTCCCCTGTACAAGAGGCAAGAAGGAGTCCAACAAAAGGCCACAAAGATGACTAAGAATTTGGAGCACTGATCACATGTGGAGACGTTGAGATATCTGGGATTGTTCAGCCTGGAGAGAGAAGGCTCAGGTGGATCTTATTAATGTGTACAAATACCTGACAGGAGTGTGAAAAGAAGATGAAGCCAGATTGGCAGTGATGCCCAGTGACAGGGCAAGAGGCAGTGGGCACAAACCAAAACTAGAAAATCCATTTAAACTTAAGAAAAATCTTCTTATTGTGAGGGTGCCCAGATGTTGTAACAGGTTACCTAAAGAAGCTGTGGGATCCCCAGTCTTGGAGATAGTAGAAATCCAAGTTCATAGCCCTGAACAATTTGCTGTCTAAGTTACCTGACTTTTTTGGGGAAAGGGGCTGGGGCAGGTGTCAGAGTCTCTACTAGCTTCAGTGATTCTGCGACCTGGATATAATCAGAAAAATCCTCAATGTATGCATCACCCCATAAAACTTGTGCTTTTATAGTAAGAATAATGCCATAGCAGAGTCCTGCTTTTCTGGAATATCCCACTAGTCAGTTGCTTCCTCTCAAAACGAATCCCTGATGAAATTTGTGGTGCATACCATTGCAGAAACAGCTGTTTTATCTGTGAGTAGTCCTCCTGCTCTCATAATTATGCTATTAGCCAAGGTAGCTCTAACTTAGTTTCTTGAGGCATATTACTCCCACTGCTTGATAACCATGGACAGGCTATTCATAATTCATGGAATATCTTGAATACCTGTCAGATTTGCCACCTGAGAGTAGATGGGAGATATCTAACATTCTTTCTCTCTCCTAAGAATAAATTATTTGTAAATTTTCTTCTTTTGGAAAGGAGAGATAATGCAACTTCACACAATTGTGAGATTTGGAGATTTACCAAAATCGCTGGGGATAGTGAGTGAACTTAAATTCAACATTTGCTGATAAAAATAGATGAAAATCTACTCAAGGGTCTTCCCTTCTTCCTGACTTAACTTAGTATTTGCCACCTCTCTATTCCTTGGGTGTCTCTCTGTATCCTGTGTTAATATAGTCAAACTCACGCAAGTGTTCCTTCTTTTCTCCAGGATACCTGTCCATTAGGTGATCCAGTCAATTCACTTGTGAATAGCTTACAAATTTGTTTTGCTACCGAGGTCTCCTTTTGTTTATCTTGAATGTGATTTATATAGAGTTGCAGATGGGAACTTGGCTGGATTTTCAAAAGCAGGACTGCGAATCCTGAGGAGCAGAAAGCTTTAAAGGATGTTGTCTAGAATTGCTTGCTTGTTGTTGCCCAGGACGTGTGGGAGCATTCCAAGCTCTAGCATGCTCTGCCTGTTTAACTACTCTTCCACTTCCAAGGCCAATTTTTGAGGGAGTTGCAATATAAAATACTGTTGGCACAAACAAATTTGCAGTCATTTGGCTTCTATTTCCTGTGAAGCAAGCAGACTATAATTAGTAGCAAGCATATGTCTTTAAAAATAATAATTGACTATATAACTATGGTGGAAGGCTGGCATGGATATTATTAATATATAAGAATTACTCAGATTGTGCCTTCAAATATAAAAACATATTTGATATGACAAGTTACAGAGATCTCCCTTATTAAGAACAAGCCTTAGTTGGTAAGAAATTCTGTCTGAAACAAATGAAAGAATCCAGTGGTACAGACTGGGTGTATATCAGCGGTACAGACCTGCATCTTCTCATCTCCTAGCCTCCAGTCTGGACCAGGAGAGGTGGCCATCTTCTAACCAGCTCCAATAATGTTTTTGCTGTGCAGGCATTTGTCTGTATTTACAGTGAATTCAGAGCATGCTTCCACTACCAGTCCAAACAAATGGCTCTTCTGAGAGCTGACACTAGGCAGAAGTACTGGACGCAACCCTGCAAGCTGGCTTCATCTTCAATCCCTAAAGCAATACAGAGGAAGGAAAAACAACCCTATAGCTTTCAGGCCCTCTGTGCTGGGCCAGGTGGCCTTCCTGGCTCCTGTATTCTTGGGGCCTTCTGCCGATGCTGCAGGTGTGTTGCAGGTATGCTATCGGGCAGGTCATGTAGCATTGCCACGTAGTGAGAAGTGCTGGTCCCCCAGTATGGCTGTTGCTTGGCAGGAATTCACTGTTGCTGTTTGGTTCCTCTTTGACATATGCAAACTGCAAATGACCCTGAAGCAATTACCCTTACTTTATTACACAAAATATCCGCTATTGAAATAATGCTTTTCAATAGTAGTTTATAATAATTTGTCAAAGGAATTTATATTCTCTCTGCTTTATGTTGAAATTGCTGATAATTCCTGTGTGTAGTTGCTTTCACCATACCCAAAATGCTTAAAAAGTTGAAGAAGAATCCATGAAGCCTTTCAAATTGGTTTATGTCTTTTGTTTTAAAGTTATCACTCATAAATATTTCTGTTTATGATTTCAGAGAGTAGTCTTATAGACTGTCACTGTGTTACCATGCTTCTAGATGATTACTTGCCTTAAGATATTGCTTTCAGAGGGAGGGAGGTATTTCTAATATCTTATTTTTAAAGACCTGCAAAATTAACTCTTAGATTTCTGCTGAGCCTCACACATTTCAAATACACAACTGTGAGAAAATGCTGCAAATTTGATCTGAGTTACTCCCACTCTCTGCAATTACTGTTGTCTGCCTCTAGGAAGAGAACTAGCTCTGTTGGAGCAAGATCTGCATTGCTAGTGCTCTGTAGTAACCATCTTGTATGCTGGGGGCATGCTAGAATAAATTGATCTGGTTCATGCACAGATTTACTTCTTAGTGAAAAGTGTTTAATTAAGAAGATCAGTGTTAATTTAAAATTATTAAAAACCCCTTAACATATTGTTGTAAATTTATTAGTGCTAAAAGCTTGTTACATGTTCAAACCTGCTAACGTATATAATGATGTATGAACCTATGTTGTCTTTGTTTATAGTATTCTTTGCTGATATAAAAAATGTGCAAGAGGCATGAAACCTGACCAATTTTTATTTTGATGGAGTCAGTCTCTGTCTTTGTCATTTCTCTGCTGTTATATTGAGTGCATAGAGAGAGGATGAAAGTCTGAGAAAGTCGGCATTTTTAGAGCAGAGTGGGACTGTATTCACTTTGAATGCAAAAGCAAGGAAAGCCATGCCTCTCATATTGCCTAGTTTCTCATTTATTTACAAGTACAACACAACTTCAGTCTTAATTTCGGTTCGTATTATTTCTAGTGACTGCCTTCCACTTTATTACTTCTTAAACAGGACACTGACACATTATGAGTTGGGGTTTTCTTTGTTATGTGTAGTACTTTCAGGCTCTGATACATCATATATATAGAAAAAAAAGTTTATAAAGTAGATATTTGGAAAAATCTGTGGGAACTGGTTAGACAAGCATCTGAATTGGGTACATTTCCATTCTATCACTCCTGAGCAGGGTGGTTTCAGATATCGGATCACCTAATGCTCCCTCCCAGCCTTTCTTTCCTCTCATTCTCATTTAATCCAGAATTTCATCTTTCTGGCAGTGGAGATTCATGGTTTATTTTCTTAAAAATGTGGCTGTTACTTCACTTGAGATTAAAATGTTATTTATGTTTTCAGTGGAGGTGGACAACTAAACAAAAAATTAACCAGATTCATAATTGCTGTAAATTTGCTTTGTTCCAGTGAATTCTAAGCAGTAGTGCCAATTTCATGCCATATAAGGATGTGAACCAGTATTTCATGTGTGCAAAAACATTCATTAATGACAGGGCTTTCAAGTGAGTGGGTAATGGAGGTGGGCATTTCTGGAAGCTGACAATGCTATACACACAAAACCATTTGCTTATAATTTTTAATATGCTATCAGATGGGGTATGCATATATATTTGAACTTTTTGAAGTGACAAATTATAATATCCTTAGAAATTAAATGTGATGCTTAAGAAAGTTTCTGAGTGATAATGGATTTCTTCATTTGTTTTTTGTATAGTGGGTTTCATTCTAAAGCAATTCAGGAAAACAACAGAAGAAGCTACAAATGTTTTGTGAATATTAAGATGAAATTCCAGAAGAACTAATGAGTATGTAATTGGAAACACAAATTTGCATGGAAATTTGAACATGATATTTCAAAGCTTGCAAACATCAAAGTGTATTAAAATGACAAACTACTCATGCCAATGTACAGTTTTTATTTTAAATGGATGAAAGACTAAAATATAAAGGTTTTACTTGTGAGATGGCTAATTGTATCAAATCGCTTTAGGCAAAAGGCAACGTCAAGTCATCGTGACAGCATTTACTTTGTTTTTTCTTCCTGTTATTGTATGCAATTTCTGCATACCTTGGGGGTCAGAGAAGTGAAATGTGTCAGGCATATTAAGATAATAGAGAGTCACAGCTTTCTGTTTTGCAAACAATAGAGGCATGCTTTACTCCTACTTTGAACTCTAGGCAAATGCACAACATCTTAATCATTCATGGAATCATCTTAATTTCATTTATGGGGCATAGTAGAAACTATCTCATCTCTGCTTTGCTAACCTAAAACTCCAGGAAGCTGCCCTGACTGTGAGTGATAAAGTCTGCAAGTTCCTGAGTAGAGAAGTGCTATGCTGAAGGGAAACCAAGGTTAGGTATCACCTCTCTAACCAACACACAGTGCACACTGATGCTGCTGCCCCACATGGCTTCACTGTGACCAAGACTTCATCCCCTCACCTCTCTGACTCTTACATTTGCCTATTCAAGTGGAGAAATGGGAAGCCAGAATGGAATCAGTGTTATACTGTTCCATTCATATGTTCTCATGCTGAGCTCATGTCGCTGCAATTGGCTGTGTGAGCAACCTGGCTCATGTCACAATAACTTGGGGTTTTCTGCACCATATTTCATTACTACCTGCCACTTTCTTGGTATGTCCTGCTTTGCATCAGCAATATTGCTTTCACTTGGGAGCTAGAAGGCTGTTACATCTGGCTAAATAAAACATGCAAGTGATATATGAAATGAGTAAGTGGTAATATCTAGTTTTTAACTGTCACTTGGATGTGCAAAGTAATTGTGTATGTGGGGAGAAGTTAAAAAAAATTGCTTGTGCAGAAAAGTAAAAAATAAATAGTGATGGGCTTTTAAAGTCAGTCAAGAATGTCAGTCAGATTCCTCACATCCGCAGAGGACACCAGGTCATGACAAGAATTCTTATTAGTGTGTGTATTTTCTGTAGGTTTCAAATACAAGTGCACCTGAGAGTTCAGCAGGTCTAGTGGTATAATGCATGACAGCAATTTAGTAGCTCTGTAAGAAAAGCATGGTCAGTGCTCCTCTCTTCTAAACAGAAATATATCAGAGAAATTCAATACTCATACAGAAGAATTCTTACATATTGACTTTGTCTATTTACTGACCTTTGGCGAGAGAGTCTGTATAAATATATATATACACACGAGATGGCACTTAATGCTGACAAAAAGCCTGACAGTCAAGACTGCACAAGGCCAGCTCTTTCTGTACCTGTCTAGTAAGAGGCAACAGGATGAAAATGAGTCTATTAACATGAAGATTTGCCACAAAAAAGGTCTCTTTCAGCAAAATTGTAGTAATAGGACAAGGGGTAATGGGTTTAAACTAAAACGGAGGAAATTCAGGTTAGATATAAGGAAAACGTTCTTTACTGTGAGGGGGGTGAGACACTGGAACAGGTTGCCCAAAGAAGTGCTAAATGCTCCATCCATGGCAGTGTTCAAAGCCAGGCTGGACAGAGCCTTGGGTGACATGGTCCAATGTGAGGCATCCCTGCCCATGGCAGGGGGATTGGAACTAGATGATCTTAAGGTCCTTTCCAAGCCTAACTATTCTATGAGTCTAAAATGCACCAAGTGTACATCAGATGAAGTGAGTGCTAGCTCTAATTATATGAGACTTTGCTTGAATAGAAAGGTTGTTGGTTTAGAACTGCCTCCATTCCTATCAGTGACGTGTGGGGTTTAGCTAGAGTAGAAGGTTCCTGGTTTTTTGCTCTGGCAGTCTTGTATAGGGCTTTAAAACCCTGTAGGATTTCAGGTAGCAAAATGCTAAGCACAGGGTTAGTTAAGCTAGTATGTTATAAGATAATATATCTGATTTCACTGCAGACCTAGAGTGAATCTGTATTTGTTTTATTAAGGCCTAATTTTCAAAGAAAAAATGTTAAAAAATCAAAATTAATATATGATTTATTGAGTTATAAAAAAAAAAAAAGAGATGCCATTAGGTATAAGAAGACAACAAATGTAGGACCTGCTGTCTTGTAATCTTCATGGAACTATGTCCATCAGGGCTCTCCAGCACAGCTCTGGAGTATTTTATAGAGAGAAGTAACTACATGAGGCTAAACCCTCTGATACTGTTAAAAAAAAAGAAAACAAAAGAAAAAAATAAAAAAAAGCCATTTAGCATGCAGAGCAGGAAGCTTTGCCAGATTTATCTCCCTAAATTTCCGTAGCATACTGGTCTCAGTAACAAGAAGTCACAGGAGGAGTCAACAGGTTCCTTCAGGATGCTGCATCCTCTGTGGAAGAGCAGTTCCTCCTGTAAAGGTGAATACTTGCCACATGACTACAAAGGTCTTCAAGATGCTGTAATCCATGTCCTGCACCAATGAAAACATCCCCATACAGCTGAAATAGATGTTTTTCTGCCATGAGCTGTAGCTCAGAATGGCTGAGGTGGAGCAAAGTGCACATTTGTTTGAGCTGAACATCACCAAGTAATCTCTGCCAATGAAATATGCTGAGGAAACTGTTTGAAGGGCATGGAAACACCAATTTTCAGGTATTTTAAAAAGACTAGATAAAATACCGCAGAATATATGGAAGAGAGAAATATTGTCTTGTCAGAGTGACACAGATAAATGTATTTCTTTCATCTCTAAACGTATGAAACATACTCTGTTATTTTCCGTATTTAGTATATTGTAGGCTATCAAAGCCACTCAGAATCAGTGTAATCAGAATGAGTGCTTCTTAGAGCTTGCCTCAAACCTAAAATTGTGGTAGGGGGTACTTTTAGTAGCTGCTGCTGAACATTTTGACTGAATTGTTCCATGGGATCTATGTGGATGTCTTCTTTCGCTTGTATTTTGCACACAAATTGACCACTGTTTTCCCTATTCTTTTAGCAAAGGTCCTCCTGGAACTTCTAAGCAGAAGGCAAATGGGAGTTTGAAGGTGGTTTTGTTGATTTCTGTATGTTCTTTTTTCCCTCCAAAGTAGGAAGCATGGTCCTTGTAACCTAGGTGTGATTTGGGGAATGGCCAGTTGGCTGGAACACATCTGATCTACTGCTTTTCCCTGGGACCTCTTTCATGGTACTGAATCCACATGTGAAGGGGGAGGGTCTGGTGGGTGGATGCTGTACCCAGATATGGTCAGACCTAGGAGCAGCTAATTTGCCTTTGTGTGACTGGGGAGGCATCCTAGTATTCTGTGCCCACCTAGAAAAATACTGGACTGTGCTGGTCTAGCCCCGCTGGAAGGCAGAAGACAGAATTTGGATCCTTACTCAAATTTTGTTTCCTAATATAAGGTAAAAAGGATAGTACTTAGTATCATAGTATTTAGTGTCAATTGTTAGTATCATAAATCAAGTCTTCCACAAGAGAAATATCAAAAACAGGTTTAATGATGAATATATTGATAACTGCCTGAGCTGAAAGGTTGGACTGCTGTATTGCTTCTCATTGCTGTATACAATGGTCAGCCAAAAGTGCATTAGTCATCTGCAGTCATTACAGTGCGGTGACCCTGCATCTTACTCCCAGAGCAGGGAACCTAGCAGGGTTAGTATCATAAGAAATTGTACCCCTCTTCAGTGACACAAAGCAGATTTGGCTAGCAAGAAACTTGCATATTTAGCAAGGTGCTGTAGCCAAACTAGATATGCTTTCCTTGCAGTTTTGCAAGTTTCCTTTCCTGTAATCTCCCAACTTTAGAATGATGCAGGTGTGGGTGTCCCATGCGCATGCTGAGTCTAAGATACTCCCTGCCATTGTTAATGACTGCTCAAAACTCCAACTCCTCTCACAAGGAGTCACAAAATAAGTTTGCTCGTTGGATTGCGGACTTCTTTGGCAAACAAAAAAGTTATCTGAGCCCTACCAGTTTGTGTACCTAGGTCTCAGTGCATTGCAAGTTACAAGGGTGTTGAAAATTTCTCTCACATCTAGGTTAATATTGATGCTAAACATTACCTACAACCTGTTTTTAATTTTTGTTATAAAACTGTTGATGGGATGGCTGGTGAAAACTATCAGCCTCCTTTTCTGTGGATAACTACCATCACATACTTTAAAAAAAAAAAAGTAAGATAATTCCTTCTAAAGTGTAACAGCTATTACAAAATGCAAGGGATGCCTGTCAGTAAGCCAGCCGCCTCTGAGGATTGCTATAAAACAGATGGTGAAGAAACAATTTAGCCAAAAAGTCAAAATCATGGCATAATCCTGGAAAACATCACCTGATATTTATTATTACAGTAGTGATGTCCTCCAGTCATTTGTGTATTCATGGTTATTTATGCTTACCTTTTTGAATGAAATATTCATTACGGAAAGGTGCTTTCTGGCATGTGCAAGTGTGAAAGAAAGTTGCTGCAACATGAATTAGTCCATTTTGATCCAAATAAGCCACTGACTTTCCCTGTTATTGTTTGTCATCTTGCATATTCTGCATATAGAGTGATCTGTTATAGGGAAACAGATGTTGTCTGTTGAAGATTAATATGCAGAAAGATATAATTTCTTCATGGTACAGTTTCAGGTGTCGAATTGGAGATACTTGTGTATACAAATCAATCAATTCGCAGAGTTTGCTTTAAAATCTGCTCAGTCTGTCTTGGCTAGGTCAATTGAGAGGACTGACATGAGAAGTCTGTTTTCTCTCAGTGTTTGCCCTGGGAAATCTAGAGAAGGGTAAGTAGTGATATTGTTTCCTAGTCTAAAACTAATGGTAACCATCTTGGTCTGGGTTTCTTTTGTTTCTTATACTGGTACTTACACATCTTAGAGCACAGTTCTTGCTTGCCAGACTGAACAGATATTAGGGGGAATGATGAGCAACCTGTTCAGCTTGAACAAGGTCCTTGTTGGTTCTGGTCTTTATTTCCATGCAGAGCTTGATTTTTAACAGGTTTCCCCTACCACCACCTCATCTCCAGGGAAAAGTTTGTTTTATTTTAACAAGTTATTTTCTAATCTTGTAAAAAAATGCTTCAGAAAGTCAATTCTTGATCATTTTGCCAGTGATCTTCACACCTTGATGAAATAACTCTTGTAAGCCTTTTCCTCTTTATAGATTGCCACATTAACATAATTTATATATTATCCCATTAACATAATTTTCAAATTTCAGAATAAAAATGGGCATCCCATACATTTTTATTTAATATTAGATCAAATGATGTAGATAAAAAATGATTGTTTGCAAGAGGTGCTGCTTTTCAGGTTATTTTTGGCATACCTGGTAAAATATAGTAAGGTTCAAGACATTTAATTGACATTATTTATCCCTGTTCGGAAGCTTTCGTCCAGAGCAAGAGAACTACTGTTCTTATGAATCTGAAATTTGTGAGCTAATTTGTGAATTTTAAAAAGTCTATCAGAAGACTTTTTCTGTCTTGTATTTTCTATGCCTACCTCATCTATGAATCTGGAAACAGTGATAAGCATGAATATACATTACTAGTATTAAAATATATGGTGGAATTAAAATTTACTTTTGAATTCTACCAAAGAGGGTTTTTTTTTTTTTTTGCAATATCTTGCTTTCTAGCAAATTTATTTTACATGACAGAAAGCTATTTTAGTAATGTTTATACTTGAAAGGTCTGTATTTTAGAAAGCTCTAGAGAATTCATTTTTAGCTGTGTATATGAGTTTTTACAGTTCCATGTAAGGGTAGGGTTATTTTTGTACATGAAATATACGAAATGGAAGCAGCCATTAAGGGTTAAATTAAATCCCACCAGCTTTCAAAGCAGAGCTCCTAATTACTGTCAACCACTGACTGCAGATAAATTAGAATAGAATAGACCCTTTCAGTTGGATTGGACCTGCAATGACCATCTAGTCCAACTGCCTGACTAACTCAGGGCTGACCAAGATAAAGCATGTTGTTAATGGTGTTGCCCAATTGCCTCTTAGAATCATAGAATCATAGAATACTTAGGGTTGGAAAGGACCTTAAGATCATCTTGTTCCAACCCCCCTGCCATAAGCAGAGACACCTCACACTAAACCATGTCACCCAAGGCTTCATCCAGCCTGGACTTGAACACTGCCAGGGATGGGGCACTCACAACCTCCCTGGCCAACCCATTCCAGTGTCTCACCACCCTCACAGGAAAGAATTTCTTCCTTATATCCAATCTAAACCTCTCCTGTTTAAGTTTGAACCCGTTACCCCTTGTCCTGTCACTACAGTCCCTAATGAAGAGTCCCTCCCCAGCATCCCTATAGGCCCCCTTCAGATACTGGAAGGCTGCTATGAGGTCTCCACGCAGCCTTCTCTTCTCCAGGCTTTCTTCTCACAACTTTCTCAGCCTGTCTTCGTATGGGAGATGCTCCAGTCCCCTGATCATCTATGTGACCCTCCTCTGGACTTGTTCCAACAGCTCCATGTCCTTTTTATGTTGAGGATGCCAGAACTGCACACAATACTGCAGGCTTGGGGCATTGACTGCCTCTCTAAGTAGCCTGTTCCAGTGTTTGACCACTCTCTTGGTAAAGAAATGCTTCCTAAGATCCAGTCTAAACCTCCCCTGGCCCAGTTTTGAACCATCCTATCACTCTATAGCAGGGAGGAGAGATCAGCACCTACCTCACCACATCCCATCCTCAGGAAGCTGAACAGAGTAAAGAGATCACCCCTCAGCCTCCTTTTCTACTAACTGGATGAGCCCAAAGTCCTTAGCCACTCCTATCAAATAAAGCAAAATTTGAAATTGTATTTCCATGGGACTATTAATCAAGTATTAAGGAAATAACTATGAAAATAAAAGTGAACATGAGGAAGATATAGCTCTGGATGAAAAAACAATAATATTTAATGTGTAGGGAATTACAAACACAGTTAAGTGTACTAACCGAGGCCAGAATGCCTAGGCCAAAAGAAGAAACTCATAGGGATAAAAAGATTGAGAGAGGGAGGAATGCAGGAAACAGTGGTGAAATGGCCTTTGTGCTAACAACCATGCTTGTTTTCCTCTTTCCAGTTTTAGAACTACTGTCTAGAATCAGCAGACAACCAGTTGAACAATGTCTTGCCTGCAACAAAGATCAAAACAGCTCTTTGTGAGATGGTATCAATCATGCATTTTCCAGATCATAGTCCTGAACTAGGAATGCTAAAATCTCCATTGACAAATTAATGGACAACAAATGCTACCTACTAGCTAATCAGGTAGTGATGTTCACATTAAAATAGCACTAATTCATTTCATTACTATCATTCTTTCAGTCTAACCATTTCAACCAAATAGAGGATGCAGCTCAGACCTGCAATCTAGAGATAATAATGTGTAGCTGATTTGGCTGTTACAAGTGGAGATAAATGTTCCATTACATATTGAGAGTACAGAATTGGGGAAGAATAAATATGCCAAAAGGTTATTTACAGATAGTAAAAAAAAAGTTACAATAATAAAACTTAATACTGAAGTTATCCCTCCTAGCCATCGTTTCAGCTCCTGTTCAGTGGTTTGAACAGCACTTAGATACTTGTATTACATAGAAAGAGCTATTTCTTTTTAGAGGAAGAGGTCTCATCCCTCTTTTTTGTTTTACCTTTCTGTCAAGCAGGTAAGAGGTCTAGACAATTGATCCACATGGGTAACTGGTGTCTTTCAGTATGGGAATTTACAGTGATGAATGCATTTAAATACCCATGACTCCCTACATCAGGCACTGAAACGTGATTAGAGATCAGAAAATATCCACTGTACCTTTCAGCTACTGTTTTCACATCCTTCTTTTTCATGCATTTTTTTTAAGGCAACATAAGAACAAATTTGAGGCCTGTGAAACCACTGGAGAAAAGCAACTTCCTCATTTGGATCTCAATTACTTGTCTGTTGAACTCCACATGATTTGAAACAAAGAGGTCATGCCTGACTTACGTGATGGCCAAATCCTTAGAGGAACAATCTAGATCTTTCTCACTTTACCATTTTTAAATACATACTGTGACAAGTCTCCATTCATTTTTCAGGAACATACTTGTCTATGGAGAATGAAACTGGGAATTTAATTTTCAGTTGCAACTCTGGAAGGTGAAAATGAGTAAATGTTTTAAAAATAACATCTTCCAAATTGACAATCCTTTCTGAGCCCATGACTGTGTGCCAACATAAATATTTGTTAATAGGAAAGTGAAAGCTATACCCTGGCTTTCTGTTTTGAAAAGTTGAAAAGCTATGAATTCATCACTCGCATTTCAGGAGGAAATAGAAATCTGTTTATAGGCCTATTAAAATATTATTTTTCCCCAATTGCCATTTATTCCCCAAAACATCATTTTAAAAAGTGTCTTGAAATTATTTCTGTTAATCCTGGGCTCCTCCTGATTCTTTAAGCTGCCTTCGCATGCAATTTACAATATCTGGTTTAAAAAAAACAGTTCCAGCCCAAATAGGTATGCTTATTTTCAAAGGGAGACATTGCTTCTTCCGTATAAAAGCTGAGTGTTTTGCCTCTGTGAGGACTGCAGATTTAGCCCTAGCTCTGATTATTAAAGACAATCCTGTTTTAGTGTACTATGCTTTTTACTTGCAGTGAAAACTTAGTGCTGTAAAAGTAATATTTTTTGAATTAATTAAAAAAGTAAAACATCACCTAGTTTGAATGACTCACAGTAGCTTACTTAGGGTGGATTATCGTCTTACATTTCACCTTTATATCATCTTAATGTTATTTCTGTCCTAGACAGTGTAATAAGCTACTCAATTTAAATAAGCTCATTGCTTGAATATTGGAAAGAAAATTGAGTAAAAAGTCATTTAAAAAGTCAAGTTCAGAGCAGCTCACACTTCCCCTTGTATGTATCTGTCCTGACTTAATGAAACTGGAATCTCAGAAATTACATGCTAGTAAGAAAAGGCAAAGCCACTTGTTTTCCAAAAGATTTTTACAAATGATGTAGATATGACATTCGTATTCCATGAGCTGTAGACTAACAGTCCCAAGCAGTATTAAGCTCTGGATAGAAATTTTCCATCCAGATTGGAAAATGGTCATTTGACTAAATTGAACTGTGAATTCTATTGGCACTTTTGATCCAGCACAGGTGAAATTCAGGTTTGCCTAACAGGGTTCTTGCTAGACAGCAGCCTGGAAGGTAAGCAAGCTGTCTGGGACCTGTTAGCAGCTCTATGCCTTTCCAGTGTCCATGGGGGTGTTTTAAGCTAGCTGCAGTCTGTAGGTAAATAAGCAAATCCCAGTCTGGCTGATTTGTTTTCTTGTTCCTTTCTTGCCTGGCCTCTTTCGGTTCCCCTTGTCTCCCTGTATAGTGAAGATGATTTCCATTCTGCACAAAATTTTATGTTTACATCTTTAGTATTAAAAATTGTTACCATAATGAGAATTCTCCTGTAGAATGGAAATTCCAGTTCCTAGCAGTAAAAGACAGGAGAATTGATCCAGGGACCTTTTGGCCTTTTTGGTGCTGTGTGATATATTTATACCCTCCTATATTTACTGAATTAGGAAAGCTGTTAAGTGCTTAAGCAATCATCTCTAGGAAAGTATGTAATCAATTGGGAACAAATAATTGACAGCCAAGACCAAATAAGCACTTAAATAAAAGGATATTTTCTCTCTAGATTATTTTTGGGGGTAACTTGTGAAAAAAGGGAGATGGAAATGTTCTTCCTGAGCTGGATGTGTTTTGCAGTGTGTGACTTGAATTTTATATATACCTGGGGGGGGGGGGGGGGGGGGGGTTCTGTAATGCAGGGGCTGCTGANCTCTAGATTATTTTTGGGGGTAACTTGTGAAAAAAGGGAGATGGAAATGTTCTTCCTGAGCTGGATGTGTTTTGCAGTGTGTGACTTGAATTTTATATATACCTGGGGGGGGGGAGGGGGGGGTGTTCTGTAATGCAGGGGCTTATGAGAGAGCTGTGGAAATGTAATCCTGTAAACCTCAGGAGGTTTTTCCCTTCAACATCTGAGCCCTTCAACCAGGAATACCCAGTTGGTGTTTTGCAGTGGGAGCATTAAGGAGGAAGAAATACTTCTTATTGTTGTGCCTGCAAAGGGCAAAAACCTAAATGAAGGAGAAAAAAACCCACATCATGGTGAAGCATGCTCCTGTGTATATATGATTGGAGTTGCTCAGGTTCCAGGACACAACAGTGGTGAACTCCAGGACAGTCCTTTCCAAACAAGGCTCAGCTATGTCTACCCAGACAAGTGCCTTTTCTCTTTATGCAAATATAGGTGATAAAAATGCTACACACATAGCATGAAATGCTGCTTCTCTTCCTGCATATCTCAATCCTCATACAACGAATCTGTGTCATGCATACCTTGCCTATTGGTTTGCGTTATACACAGACTGGCATGTCTCAAGAATAGACACCTAACAATTCATGCTCCGGAATCTGGTGTGATTTGGTGACCAATTAATGAACAATTGGAGCTATTGCTGGTTTTCTTCATTGCTGAAACAAATACAAGAAAATGCATTAGTTCTAGAAATTGTGGGGAGTAGAGTTGATGGTTGACTGATACTTTGACAGCATGTTCTAGAATAATTGGGTTTGGAAGATGATAACACAACAAGGTAGCACAAGTTTTGTCATTACAGTACTGTGCTCAGCTCTGGGGTCCCCAGCATAAGAAGGACATGGACCTTCTCAAGCAAATCCAGAGGAGAGCAAGAGAGCCTCTCTCCAGACAGGCTGGGAGAATTGGGCTTCAGCCTAGGGAGAACTCCGGGGACACCTTATGGAAGCCATCCAGTGCCTAAAGAGGCTGACAAGAAAGCCAGACTGGTGCCACGGCTTTTGAGGCTGACCTCTAATCTGCAGTGTAGTTTGATATATCAGAGACTCTAATCTGAATCTCCTGCCTCTAATTCACACTAATTTATACAAAAAAAGCTAGGTTGAAAATTAAGTGCTTTGTCCCTTTTAAACTGTTCCTTGTAAAGAGGATTTAGAAGAACTGCAACTCAGACTGACTATTTTCCATTCTACCAGGAAGAAGAATGAGAGCAAGGAAGTGTTTGTGACTCGGAGAACATTTTTTTCATCAGCATGATCTCAGCAATTTGGTGCAAAACTTTCCCAGTTCGATATAAACATGTGTGACCTACTAGAAATTGTTCTGCCAGACAGGGGTATAACAGTGGCTGTAAGGGAAATGAGAAAAGCAGGAAGAGAAAGAAGAGGAGCCAGTGAGATGTAGCTGTAGCTACTGCTATTTTTATAGGAAAATGAAGAACGGGATTGTGATGATGAGGTTATAAAAGACATTAGCAGCATTCAAGCATGTAGAATCAGTGTAAGGAGAAAATAATCCACCCAGGAAAATACATCTGTTATAGAATAATTTGTGTTGGAAGTGACATCATCTGGTCCAACCATCTGATCCAAGCAGGGCCAACTTCAAAGCAAGGTCCATCTGTCTTGTACTTGGGTGTCCAAACTGGATGGGGTATGGCAGCTATCATCTCACAGGTATCAAACATGGAGAATAGCCACTTCCCTTGATCTACTAAATATGCTCCAAATAATACAGCCCAAGATCTTGACCTGGTTCCTGCATCTCCCAGTATTTTCAAAGACCCAGGAGGACCTGGAGCAGTGGCACAGCCTCTGGAAAAAGAGATTTGTTGTAACTCAGGTTCTGCTCATGATGAGAGTTTCCTGGAATGGCAGGTCTCCTAAGTTGCGCAGAAAAGTTGTGGATGACCCCCGTGTCAGTGTTCAAGGCCAGGCTGGACTGGGCTTTGCGCAATCTGGTCTAGTGGAAGTTGTCCTTACACATCGCAGTGGGGTTGGAAGTAGGTGAGCTTTAAGGTCTCTTCCAACTTTAACTGTTCTATGATTCTATACCATCATTAGGATCTACAAGCTACCTTCTTGCTCTAATTTATGCCCCAAGCTCATACTGACATGGTTTCTCTCCCTTTTCTTTCTTTGCTTCTTTCCTTTATTTTTTTTTTTTAACCTTCACAGAAATGGTGGGGGACTGTTGTGTTGCACCACTCTGGTCTTTTCATGGCACACATAGGGACACATTGACCAATGTACATTGTGGTTTCTGACTATAGCTTTGGCAATGCAAAGCTACCATAAGCCATCCTAACTCATAAGTTACAATAGGTTCATGACTGTTTTAGTCAATGATGTGCTGCAAAGGGCATAGAGCATTGCAGTGACTCCTGTTCTTAATCTTTCAGCAGCTGAGAGTTCACCCTGAGGCAGATGCTCAGAGATTCATTCTGATCTTGGTTGCACCTTGGTAAGTCAGGAGTAACTTTGAGGCAGTAAATTCAATTATGTTCTGGGAGGGGGCATGAGGCCAGAACAGACTACGTTTGACTTTTTTTTTTTTTTTTTAGGCATTTTTTTTTAAAAATTATTTAATTTAGAAGGGGATTAGAATTCTACTTTGAGCTGCTTTTTTACCCATCTTTATGATTTGCTTTTCATTTGTTTGCGCTGATACATGATATTCTCTTTCTTAATCACTTGCTAGCATGGTAATTTTTCTTAACATGTATTCAGATCACAACAATTTTCTGGCAAAGAAAAGCATGAAATTCACTGCCCTTGAAATTCTCATCTGTACGGAGGAAAATACACCCTTTCATATTTCACTGTCAGGAAAGAATAGTAGCCATGGAGTTATACTTAGGTACTGAGCCTTGCAATATTCAAAAGAGGAGTCAAATAATCTATAAAGGATACTGATTTTTCTCTCATGCAGCATGTGTATGATTTAACTGACAATGTTCAGATAATAATTATAAAAAACTGCATGTGTTTCAGAATAATAAGGGAGGATGACACTGAACAGACTGTCATTACTGTCCATATGGCTGTGGTCTCAGACTCCCTAAAAGAGTCTTCTAGCCAGTTAGAAGGCTGGAGAAAAAGCTGGTTGGATTTCCAAGCCCTTCTCACTTTCTGTGCTGTGAATGCTAATCCTGGTTTAAGGTGGAAAACTAAACTTGAAATACTTCTTGAAATACTGCATAAATGTAAATGCCTAGCATGTACTTTGTACTTCTGTTCTTTGAGCTGTTCTTCTATAATGTTCATACAATACACACAGAGTGGCTGAAATTGGGAAATCATGTGGCATCAGACTTGTGAAGGGAATCTATAGTCCTGTGGGTAATACAATTATTATTTAATTTACCTATCTGGGAACAGCAGGATACAGCTCAGGACTTGTTGATTTGTATGAAAAGGACCTACAGGTCTTCTCAGTTGTCTATTGATTTTGGGAACATGAACTTCAGATGAGGTGGAGAACAACTGTTCCTGAACAGAAAACTGACTGGAAGATCTGTTGATTTCTATAAGTGAGCTTACTGAATATTGAATCTTTCTCATTTTATTTAAATGTTATGAAATTGGGTATGCTAGTGTATTATTTATTAGCAGAGTTATAAAGTCAAGAAGGAATATTGCAGCCAATTTCCTCATTCGTAAATGACAGAATCTGGGAAATTACCGTGTATGTTTTGTAACCAATGGAATTTTTCAGTGCCTTCCCAAAATTAAAATTGCACCAAACACTGTTTTTCTTTCTCTTTACCTAGCAAGGCTACTTGCATACAGTAACATCCTTACTTCTCTTTTAACTCAGTATTAGTTTGCCATCCACATTCTTTACGCCAGGTTGGATGAAGCATTGGGTGACATGGTTTAGTGTGAGCTGTCCCTGCTTATGGCAGGGGGGTTGGAACTAGATGATCATAAGGTCCTTTCCAACCCTAACTATTCTATGATTCTATGGTAAGATTCTAACTGAGACATTTCGCTTCCATACTTCCTCATACAGAAGTGGTTCCCTGAGAGATGTACCAATATATACTGAGGCTCACTGGGTCCAGTGAATATATGGAGGACAGGGGGAAGACAAGACTATATCAGATATTTGCTATTTCCCTTTCACCATAGTGGCACTCAAATTCCTTCTGTGTACTTTTCCAGAATTCAGCATAACCAGAGTAGCCATTTAGCTACCTCTGAAAACCAGCAGGTTCCAAGTTCTTCTCCTTCACCCAAGTGTGAGGGATCTAGAGGAAAATCCCTTCAGCCTAAGGAGGTTGTGCAATGCAAAAACTGAATGCAGATGGAGTCCAGCAGCACAGTGTAGCTCCTTGAGCTGAAAGGTGTACAGACTTTCCCTTGTATAAAATTAAAAATATGCATTGTCTAGTTAAGCAAGATACGGAAACTTATAATCCATTGTTGGACAACTACTGTTAAGTATATATTTTCCTCTCTTGTTTCCCCTTAAATATTCAACTAGACAATTGCCTGATTTGTATTAACCTGTCACAGGGCAGCTGTTCTCAGTGTATTATCTTACTGCTGGTATCTTTGAGGAAACGGAACATTCTTAGAGAGCATGTGCGTGATGTCTGTCTTCTCTACTAAGTCTGTTTTGTTCCATTACAGATGAATCTGTGTTCTTTTTCCAAATACATACCATTTATTTCCTTTCTAAGAACCCAGACCTGATTAGTACCAGTGATAGAAGGGATGGTGGTGCCAGCCTTCTTTTGCTCTTCATTTCACAGGGATTATGTAGACCCTAGGGTGACTGTACTGCTGTATTACATGTCTCTGAAGCCAAAAAATGTGTTTCTATAGACACTGCCAGTGCTCTGCCTGTTTTCCTGTCACCTATCACTGGTTGGTATCTATACTTCTACAGTATCTGGCTATCACAGTGAAGATGAAGCCCTGCTTCCTGGTATGGAGAGAGAGTCAATCATAGATAGCTTCTCTTAGGCTACTTTTGACTTTGTGTCTTTACACCTTTAGTAAGAGCCCTCAGGCATGCCTGTTTGGCTCTTCCCCTTCCTTGCCATTACATCTGAGCACCTGATTGATGTAAGTAGCATGTTAACAGATGGCAGATATTCTTTTTCTGTCAAACAGATAACCTGAAAAAATTGTCAGCTTCTATGAAAAAGGGCTGGAAGACCCATTCCTTGGCTATAATTTATCAAAGCGTATCTCAGTTTTGTTTACACCAGGTACTCACATGGACCCTATGTTGTGTTCTGCACATTCACTATGTTATTCCAAAGAAAAGTGACAAGATGACAGTTTCTTGGGCTTTCTTATTTTTCTCTGAAGAAAAGGATAATCACCATTTATCTAAAGAAAGTCTGGGAGCCAGTGACGTGTCCACTGAATGTGTAAACAGCTGCCCAAATAGCCTGCTTTTCCCTCACTCTGATGTAAAGTAGTCTGAGTATGATAGGGGAAAAGAACTGAGAAGCATAAGAAAAGTCAATACAGATTTTGCTTTGAGTGTGGTATTTGTTCTATTGTACTTGGTTGGACATTGCACACTGGAGAAATGCTCAGAAGATAAGTAGAAAGAACTTGATTAATTATGATTTTTCAGACAGACAAGTAAATCCTGCTTTAGATAAACAGCAAACCTAATTGACTGCATTCACTGAAAGTGGAGCTGTATTACTGAAATATCATATGTACATTTTTTTCTTTTTTTTTCTTTTTTTTTTTTAAGAGGTTTCAGTATTTCACTCACAAATGCATAGATTTCAAAAGTGTTCTTTTGATTTTCGTTAGTTTAGATAAATTTGCCTGGAAAATACAGTAAATAAAGCATTTTGCTTGAAGTATTTGCACAGGGAGTTCCATTAAATGTGTACAGCCAGTGGGCAAAATTAATCTGAAATTAATAATGTAGAGCACTGCAGGAGGACTAGCAAGTGTGCTACAAAAATGGGATCTAAAAATCTCAGCCAACTAAATTTTTAACATTGTACTCAGAGGAGGGAGCAAGCATTATATATTCAAGAAATGTTTGCTAAGTCTGCCACAAGAAGTGTAGACAGCTAAAAGATGTCAACAGGGAATATTATCATAACACTAAGAATAATATGTTATCTAGTGCTTAACACTGAACACCATGTAAACAATTAATCATAGAATAGAAACTATTGAAAACAGGCAGTAGAATGAAACTGGTATTCACAGCCTTGTACTAATCAAGGAAGTTTATTTATTGCTTCTAATGGATAATTTTTTCAACCTTTTGTGACATGATGCACCAGCATCTAAAACACCTGCATCACCGTGATGTTACTGAGATCCTGTTTCTGGAGGGAGAGTGAATACAAATGTTTATTTTTCTTCAGTGGGATGAACCTTGTAAAAAGACAAGACCAATGAGAAATATGATTTCTAAACCTCAGTGCAGTGATGTTCATACTATATGGTCTCATGTACACACATGTATAAAGTAGCCATGATGCAAAGGCATCCATTTTGCTAGACAAGTTTATCACTATCTACTAAACTCAGTCACTGGGAGGCATGCACTGAAGTTTCAGGTATTTCATAAAATGCTAAGGCTGTATTGGTTTAGTTATGGTGCAAGAAGTGGTAGTGGGGAGTTTCAGTGTCCCAGTGTTGTGAAAAGAACTCTGTGAATGAAACAGGTTTCACAGTATTTAATCTTATAAACCTTGTAAGACTAACATACCTATACTTTGCAAGTTAGGGAAGAATGGTCTTTGATGGGAAAGGACAGTATTTTGTTACAGGAAGCTGGTCTTGAATTAAGTGGAGGGAGACTCTGGCCTGTGATCTGTGATCTGAGATCTCACAGGAGGTGGCCAGCTGGTGTCTCTGAGGCTAAAGAACTACCAGCAATACATGCAAAGCCCTCTCCTGGGCTGGGCTATGCACCATCAGTAGGGCTGTGCCGTACAGGGGCTGACAGGTCACTGGCACCTGCGCTTGTGAGATGCAGTGAGTTATTGGAGCTTGTCAGAGCTGGTTATCAGTTATCACTCCTGGTTTTCAACCTATGCACAAGCTGTCAGACTTCTAAAAAGTGGCCTCTTTCTCCATCCATGTAGATGAAATGTTTCATTACCTAATTTAATGAAAGCAGGACTCGTTGCCATGAATGAATCAAAAGTGGCCTGTTTTGCTTGCAAAGAATTTTCCTCTAAGTTTCTAAGACCAAAGCAGGTTTCAGACTGAGAAGAAGGTCTGCGTGTCCTCTGAAAGTTCCACCTGAAGAGAAAATTATTAAAAGCTTTGTTACTGAAACTTTCTCTTGCTACTGGTGCTAAATAACAATAAGGTGTTATCTTTTTGCTCTCAGCAAAAGTTTTTTCCATTTGAAATGCTGTCTCATTACAAAAGTTAATATGTAGACTTGTTGATCTCATTCACATTTGGAACTCAAGGGAAAGTTGAATGTATCTTCATTTTGCTTAAAAAGGTTCTCAAAGGCATGAAAGATTAATCTCTTATTAACATTTGCCTGCAGCTATTTCTAAAATGCATTAGTTGGTTTCTGGGAAATTAATTAATCCTAAAGGAATGATCAAGTGTTCTTAGCTTTGTGGGGTTTATGCAGGACTAGGTCTTTATCAAAAGAAACACTATTTCAACAGCAGAGCATTAAAGATGCAAGTTCAGAGCAATGCAGCTTGACCTTTACAGCTTCCCAGCTCTTGTAGAACTTCTGTAAGGCTCATTTTTGTGAGTCACAAAGTGAATATTGTACCATAAAGAGCAGCAGAAAATGTGTTAATATTTCTGGTAGTTAAACTGGTTTCTCATATTAAAAAGATTGTCTTAGAAAGGCACTGGAGTTCATTAAAATAATTGAATATCAAGGGACAGTCTGGCCAATCTGCAGGGCCCTTTTGTGCCTATTCTATTTCTGTGTTCTGTAGCCAGGCATGTCTATCACTGACTTCCCTGCCAAAGACAAGGTGCTGAGTTTTCATGTATTTCTGCTGAGGCCTCACCTTTCAGATCTCTCTAGGATTACAAACTGCTGCTTTAGAGAAGTCACTGAAGTTTCTAACCCAATTTGTACTGTAAATTCCTTCTTATAGTGTTAAAGGCATTATAAACTGCTGTCTGTAGTATTTGTATTATGTTTGATAGGACAACTTCACTAATGCTGCTGCTGCTCCAGAATAGGTATCATCAGCAAAGCCTGCAGAGAAAGCCAGGATGGAGCATTACTGGCTGTGCTGTGATACCCTTCACAGACACTAGACTCTCTCTGATAAGTGTGAATTCAATACCTGTAATAATGGACTTAAGTGCTACCACTAATCGGATGAATATCATCGCTGTCTACATAGGGATGTGACATGAAGTATGAAACATAAGGGAGAAACTGAGGAAGCTTGTGAATTAAAACTGAGAACTCACAAAATAAGTGTGAAAGATGTGGTGTGCTTATAATAGGGTATACACAAACAAGTGTCAATATTTAAACAGGAATAATTAATTGCACAACTACCATTACTGCAACAATCTGAAGATGCTGATGGCTCACAAACTGAATGTGAGTCAGCAATGTCATGTTGTGAATAAGAAGGCAAGCATTCCAGTGGGGATGTCATAAGCAAGACAAGAATCTGCAAAACAAAATAAGGCTTTACTTCTGCCTTACTTCACACTGCCGAGGCCTCGGCCATACTAGTGTCCATCTGTGGGCATACATGTTAAGAAAGATGTGGGATAGTTTTCCGAGATCCTAATAGACAGCAGGAAGAACTATTAAGGGTATCAAAAACATGGACTATAACGATAAAGCTGAGGACTAGGGCTTTAGCTGAAGATGGGGGAAATGAAGAGAGACATTATTTAATTTTTCAGCTCTCTATGAGATAGCTGCAAAAAAAAAAAAAAGTGAATCTTCTCCATCTCTGCTTACTTTTCAGATAAAACTCAACAGGTTTAGCAGGTGAGATGTGGGATTAGAAGACAGGAAAGCCTGCTAATGACTAGAGTGATTAAATGCTGGAACAGACCAAGGGATTTGGGGGATGTTACGGAGTTGCCGCTGGTTGTCTTCGAGCCAGTAGGACCGATCATCAAAAATTGTTTCAGGGGTAGCTGAACCTTAGTGGAAAAGATGGATTTGGGTTTTCTAAGTCACTAGAGCTGCACAAGGGTGGATTGATTCAACTTTCCTGTTGATAGCTGCCAAGAGAGATCTCTTGGTCACCCACAGAACACTGTATCAGGATTTCTGTAGTTAGCCTCTGACATGGGTTTTGCATTAAAAAACATGGACTTCACCTGACATGGAGCCAATCCTGAGTAGCAAGACAGGCTTTACAGCTTTCTCCCACATCTGCTAATTTATTTCCTGTGCTCTTCCAGGATCTGTGGTGTGAAGTTAATTTTATTGTTGGCACTGTATAGGCTCTGTAGCAGACCAAACTTTTGTTCTGAGTTTGCACAGCGTCTAGTACAATGGAGCTTCACAGTAACACAACAAGAAACAACAGTAATAGTGGCATGGAGGGAGTTGTTCCATCACTAAGGAGTATTTTTCTTTAGCTTCTGGCTCTGTACATGTTACATACAATGACAGCAGAGAGAAAGAGCAATCTGTAAGCAAGCCTATTAAACTGACAGCTTCTTACTGCTATTCACTGCAGGGCAGTCACATGCCAGATATTAAAATGAGTGCTATGAAAATACCAAAATGAACAATAACATCTATATGATACCAACAGCAAAGGCAGTAAAAAAACCAAAATGAAGTAGAATGCACCAAGGGTGGTGGTTCTTTTGTGTTTGTTCCCCTTAAGGTATAAATAATTTCTTAGATGATTGACACATAAGATTGAATTAATCTGAAAAGTTTGCTAATTTGAATCTTTGACAACTGTTGGCCATATAAAAGCCTGGGGGAAGTTACATAACTGTCATCAGAGTTGTGCATTCAATTATTTGTCAAACAAGTTGAGCAAAGTTATATTTCTTAATGCTTCTGTAAAAAGGACTTCATAATTCTACAAGAAGATAACAAGCCTGTCACTCCTCTGCATACTTTGGGAGCATAGATGTTTACCTTTAAAAACAGCAACCTAGATACCCAAAGAACGACAGTCACAATTAATTTTCTTACAGTTCATTTTTAAACAGTCCTGTCTTTTTATTTTTTCCTCTACTCCCTTTTATTTCATTTTTAATACCAGCTTGATTCAATTTCTTCATGCATCTGTTTCTTAATTTCAGTTTATTTGAACTTCCTCCCCTGATGTAGGTTACTCATCTATGTAGATAATAGGCATTTAAGACTGAATTCTTTTAATGAGTGTTTGACTTCTGTGTCCATGTAACTCATGTCTCCTTAGTCTCTACCACAGTGACACAGAAAGTGTAGGCTCTAAGACATCAAAACCACGTCCAGCCAAGTCTAGAGTTTCAGAAATTCATCACTCCTTCAGCTGCTCCCTCTGGAACCTCAAGACATTCTTTTGCTCTTTTCGGTTGTTAAATTACTCAGTTCAGCAATAACCCTTTAATTGAAAAAAATAACAGATTTGACACATCGCACTTGCTTTACACATGTATTCTTCTTCACAAAGTATGCTACAATCTTCTAAGAAGATAGGGTGACATGGGACCCCCTGGATCAATTCCGGGACCCCTGGAGACAGTGGAGAGCCACTGAGCATGGCTGGGAGAGCAGGCTTGTGGAACAGCAAAGTTTGGCAAACAGTTGAGTTATAGCAGTAAGCCAAGAGCCTTATCTCCTACATAAACGCTCCAGGACTACCAGGAGAGGTGGTGAACATATAGGCAGACCTTCCTGTGGCTGAAGGGGTCTGGTGACAGAGTGTGCTGCTACTTAGAAACATTCTGAGTTGATTAAAAGCAAAGAGACACAGTGCTTCGAGCTCTCTCCATTTTAAAGGAAACACTTCAGGCTTTATTAAGACTAAATAAGGCTTTTTTGCATTTAAAAGTCTTTCAGTCTTTTTGGTAGAGTATCCTCTGGAGGCAGTCTAGATATATCTACCTCAGAACACTGGCCAGCTTTTACTCTTTCTTTCTGTCAACTCTCACTCTAATCATGATATACAAGCAGATGTTTGTTCAGATGTGTCACACAGGCCTCTGTGGTTTTCCCCACAGATAAAGCCCTTTGTAATCTTATTGCCTGTGTGAATTTCCCTGCTATGCTATGCTAGCACTCTGTAAGCCATCTTCTGCCTCCTTCTGTCTGTCTCTATAGGAGATGAACTGTTGGGTTTTGGTGTGGGTCTCTGTAGTCCTTAATCTCTTTATGTCTTGATCAAGCCTTCATAACTGATATACATTCTCATTGCTTCTAGATATACCGTATCCATATCCATATATATACCATGGATTTGCTAAAAACCCCATATTGTCCACATATGTTGTGTCTTACATGTAAAAATATATAGCAGAACTCCTTCCACACTGCAAACACTATGGGTAGCTGAGAGCATAATGAGGTCTTACAGATGCTTCCCCTTAGACAACATACATATAGATGTGTTTTGCATTAATAGAAAGTCCTAAATCCAGGATTACACTAAGCAACAGGTTGCTAATATTTATTATAGCTGCTTTCACTGGCTTAGGTGGTTCGGAAAGGAGATTAAATGCTGATAACACTAGAGTGTGGCTGAAGATTGAGAATTTGCATATTTAAGCCTGGATGTTGGCTTGGGCATTGTTTGTTTTATTTTCAGGAATTATTTACATCTACAAGATGAACACTGGATTAATCTTCTGGTGGGAAAGACTACTGTTTCAAGTAAGCAAAAAAAGAGAAGAAAAATATCTTCAAGCTAGCTCATCAAGTTTTAGCTGAACAGTTTAACGTTTCTTGAATCTAACAACTTTACATCATATACGCAGCATTCCTGAAGAGCAAAGACAGGCAATTTAGTAAATCTATTGTCTGCAAAATACAACTTGTGTGGCTAACACAAGAAATATAAGAATGAATTTATTTCTATATAAAGTCCATTCTCAAACTGTCATTTTTAAAACTTTGGAGTTATTTATATAAAAATACAGAAAAACTTTTATTTAAACTTCATCTCTTTTCTCATTATCTTGTGTCTACTCTGGTATAATTAAAATACAAATTAAATAAGTTTTAAGTGCAGGGAGTAATTTTAATAGCAGTTGAGTTTAAAAAGTAGTGGAAAGAAGCTAACTTGTATGTCAAATCTCTTAGATCTCAAGTTAATAATACTGAAAATCCTGTAGGCCACTTTTACTTTCATAAAATTACCACACAAAAACATCAGCAGGAAAAATGCAATATGCATAATTGAAGCAAGTTAGATGATATGAAGAATGTCTTGAACAAATAGCTGTGAGGGACATGTACTTATACATAACCGTAAGTCTACTTAATTAGACTTAATTACAGTTCTGCAGAAGTCAACACAGAATATGTGAGATGTGAAAAGAGACATTTTACATATTGCTGTAGGGATCATTGTATTTATGCAAGACATTGACATGGCTTTACTCTGAAGGGCTAATTGAAACAATTGGTTTTGACTACACTAGCAATATGGAAACAGAGCAACTAAAACAATGGCAAGTGCCGCAGGACTGCTCAGGAGTCAGAGCCATCATCTGTTCTGATTTGCACATGTCATATCAAAAATATTCTAATGCTTTGCTCCAAACTTCTTACTCAAAGAAACACACGTACACTGAAACCCAAATTTCATCAGAATATTTTAATTTCACCACAAATAAAACATTGCACAATCCTGACAACATACCTGGAATAAAACAATGATAAACTATTGCTACCCTGAGTCACCTAGCTTGGAGAGAGTTAGAGTTTGACATTGATAACACTTATGTTGATGTAAATCAAGAGACTTTGTGACAGCGGTGTTACTCCAGTGAAGTAGTCCTGGTCCGATACCAAAATTAGGTCTACAGTTTATCAAAACCACTAAAGGCAGGGCAGGATACTGGAGTTAAAAGAACATTCTGTAAAGTTAACTGTGAAATATAAATATTTCTCTCCATGCTGTGTTTTCCCAAATGTAATAGTTGCTCAATACAATCATTTTATAAAGACAGTAGCAAGGCTTGCAACACTCTTCCAGGGTACTACTCTATCCAGGTCAGAATGTTGCAGTCAGAGTGGGTAGAGAACTGATTGGATGGACAGAAGCTTCAGGGAAAGTCCTCTACTCAGAGACCGAAGTGCACCACAGGGGTATCTACTGAACCTGTCCTTTTCAGCGTCTTTGTCAGTGGGCTGGAGGAGGTGATAGAGTATAGGCTCATCAAGTTTCCAAATGAGAAGCACAAAGGCACCTGAGAATAAGAAATGTAAAGTCCTGTGGCTGGGAAGGAAGAACCTGGGTGTCCTGTCAGGAGCAAGCTGGGCATGAACCTGCAGTATGCCCTGGCAGCAAAGACAGCCGACAGCATCCTGGGCTGCACAAACCATGGCAGAATTAGCAGACTGAAAGAAGAGAGAGCAAATCTGGATGCTCTATCAGTTTTGGGGCTGTCAATACAGAAAAGACACTGGTAAACAAAAGCCATTCAGCAGAGGATCACTGACATGCTTGGGGGGCTGGAGCATTTGCCCAGTAAGGTGAGGCTAAGGAAATGGGGCTTGCTGTCTAGAGTTGTGAAAGTTTTCAAGGCACCTAACAGCAGCCTGCTGGAACTCAGGAAGATGTTATGAAGACAGAGCCTTTTCCACAATGGTGCATAGTGGAAGGACAAGAGGCAATGGGCATAAATTGGAACAAGAGAGTTTTAGCCTGGCTAAAAGAAAAGCCAGTCTAATCATGAAGGTTGCCCAGGGACATTGTGCAGTCTCCATCCATCTTTGAAAGTTTCTGTGATGCAACTAGAAAAATCTCTGAGCAACCTGGTCTGCTCTCTTTGAGCAGGAGGTTGGACTAAATCCCTTCTGAGGTCCCTTCCAAACTCAGTTATTTTGTAGTTTTGTGATTTTATGATCATTCTAAAAATCACTTGGTTTTCAGAGTGTTTCCATAGTTCTCACTTTCAGGGAATTAATGCAGAGGATAACAGAGGAGCACATAAAAATTGTAAGTAAAATTTTGAGAAAACTTTCCTGAGAAGCAACCAGACTTTCTGGAACGCTTATGTTTGTGGTGATTTTTGTTTGGTGTTTTGTGGTGTTTATCCCCCCACACCCTTTTTTTTAAATCATTGCCAAATTTGGTGAGGCACAAGACAGAGATCATAGAATCACACAATGACATAATCAGATAATGTCCTAGGAAAGCCATGCAGAGATGCAGAAGGAAACAGTACTGGCTCTGTAACTGTAAAATCACTCTACTTTTCCCTTATTCTGTTTACACCACTCTTCGTGGCCCTGCACATGAACCTTCTTCATGGGAAGAGTTATGAGGCATGAATCTGAGGAAAGGATAGGATTAGGGGGATCCTGATTTACTTAGACAAAGAATACTTTACACCGCATACTGCTGACTAATGCAGTTAAGGAGCAAGAAGACAGGAACAGGAGCACTATAGTTCCTGTTCTCAGGAAGGATGACATTTACCACTCCACCCCCACCCCCCCAAAAAGAAAAAAAAAAAAAAAATGCTTTTTCTTTACCGAAAGCTTTGAGTGAATCATTTTGAAAGCATCTTCAATTTAAAGTAACCACAGATTTAAGACCTTGGGCCACTTCCTCAGGTTTTGTGAAGTAGTGTGTTTCTACTGACTTCTGTGGGATAAATGTGACTCATACTGGTGGAGCATAAAGACCTAAACCCCCTCTAGGCAGAAGAAGTAGGGAAATGTTCCTCTATGTAAAAAAAGCTTAAAAAAGAAAGATCCTGTCTGAGAGTAGACTATTACCAAAGACCTTTCTCCAAAAAAAGGCAATAGATTAAGAAGTCACTTTCAGGGCTAAGGAAAAGAAATGGAATATTTTTTTTTCTCAGATAAGAAAGAAACACATCAATGAGATAAAGAGTCCATCTGGCTCCTGGACTCCCAGAATATGAGAGCTTCTGAGGCTGAAATGTCTTCTTTAGGAAACAGTGTTCAACCTACCTATCACTCAGTGATAGAAAAATATGTTAAAATTAAAATTTATTAGGGCAGAAGAAGAAGCTGGAATTTGAAGTCCAGAGAGGTGAAATAAATTCACTTTGGACAAAATGATAAGGCACCTCAAGAAAATGAAGAGCATATTTCATGGGAAAAAAAAAAGATACCTGCCAACAATTATCACTACACTGAGCTGAAAATTTACATCAGAGCAGATACCTGCTCTTATGGAGAGAGGGGGAAAAGAGGTTCAGAAGCTTTTTCTTCCCTCCCCCCTTCCCCCCCC
>NDXB01016561.1:60870-72480 GCA_002631895.1 Agapornis roseicollis
CCCCCCCCCGCTTTAATGGTTGCAAGCAAATGCAAACCTGCTGAAATACCCCAAGTCTGAGCTGTATTTGAACGGATTCTCTGAGCTTTTTCTGAAGGCTGAATTTGAAGAAGGGGATCTGAAAAAAACAAATGTTATATACTGAGGGGTTTGGCAGGATTTGGAAAGAAAGAAAAAAGCTGATTTCTGAACTGGCTTTGTTGATTGAAATAGAGCTCCAGTGATTTGTATTCACTAAGGACTTGGCCTGATATAGTGAAAGGTTAAACACAGGCTTAACCTCTTGAAATCCTTCAGGAATATTTTGCATTCGCCATTCAAACTGCTTGCAAACAGCTTTTCCCCATGAAAATCTACTAAGTTGTGAAAAGCTCTCCTAACACACTCTTCTCTACGACATAATGTTAAGTAATACCCTGACAATTTCATATTGTATAGTATATTGAAGACCAAATGAACAGCAGCCAAGAAGAAAAACTGTGAATGAAGGTATTACTTGCAACTAATTAACTTCTTTGGAGTGCCTGATCAGTGGCAATATTAGCAGAAGTTGTTGAGAGAGCAGAAGTGGGATTCAGATTTTGTGCTTCATTGGAATGAGAAGGAAAAACACTTTAAATTCCATTTTGCTTTACTGTCTTTTCATTTGCTTAACAGTGTGAAATACGAATTCACTCCTCTAAATGAGATAAAAGGTTTTATTGAGGGACAAAGTTAATAAAGCAAAAGCAAACAGCACTGGGCGCATGACCATAGCCAGAGTATTAGTATTTGTTGCAGGTTTATATACTTTCACTATTACATTAGTTATGTACATATTTATAATTCCTGCATACAGGTGGGGAATATTATAACTAGCTCCAAGAATTTATTATCGTAAGTTTCCTCCTCTGCGCACTGCTCTGTGATGATTATGGGCAGGGGTCTTGAGGATGAAGGCAACAGTCTTTCTCTTGTGAATAGGGGTCTTCAAGATGAAGTAAGCAGTCTTCCTCACAGTGTACTTCTCACCTTTGGCACAGTTGGATGCCCCAGTAATCACACAAATGGCTGAAACTAGCTATATCTGTAATCCTTCTGATAACTAGCAAAGATTTAGAACAGTGTGTCCTTGCTGCAAAATTTCTTGCGGGATGGGCACACAAGGAGTATCCCAAGCTAGCAGATGTTTGGGAGGCTCTGTCTCTAAACTAACTGATGGTGTGAAATAACTCATTCATGTTTAGTGGGGTCACTAAATCCTGTTATCTCACCACAGACTTACAACACAAACATTGTTCTTTAAAGCACTTCAGAAGACTCGTGTGAAACAATTAACTCATGTTTAGTGGGGTCACTAAATCCTGTTATCTCACCACAGACTTACAACACAAACATTGTTCTTTAAAGCACTTCAGAAGACTCGTGTGAAACAATTAACTCATGTTTAGTGGGGCCACTACATTCCCCAGACTTAAAACATAACATTGTTCTCTTTCTACAGTCTAAGTTAAGCTGAAAAGTACTTTGTGTTTCTCAGGCATTAGTTTTTCTTATCTTAAGACACCCCCTTTCTTTCTTTTACCTTTAAAATTTCTTTTGCTATGTGAATCTGTTTTGCTCAGGAGTTCTGACCTTTTTTAACTTGTCCAATCTTGTGTCTTTTAGTGAGCTTTGTTTCTGTTATTGTAAACTCGTACAGTTATAGCCACATAACCACACCTATGATTTGCGAAAGCCAGTACATTTATGTATTTATCCCAACAGTGTGGAAGTTATTTGGTTGGAATGAATGGCACTTGCCAGTTGAATTTTTCATCTAGACAAATTAAGTTGGTGTTCAGGGGTTTTAGTCATAATTTGCACGTTTTATGAAATACTGTCACTCATACCTGCAGTGAAAAAAATCTCACATTCAGTGGTATACTTGTTCTCTGCATAATCTATTAACCTTTTATGCTCTTTATAAAATGATGTTGAAATGCTAGTGTTTCTTCTCGATTATAGGTGAGAATAAGTGAGTGCTGTGCATCAATCATATAAGGTACTGAGATTTGGATTATGTTAACATCCCCACAATGGTGACTTTCCAGGTCTTGTCCTAGATTCTTCCACTAAAACCCTGGAATGCATATAAAATATAAGTCCAGGGCTAGTCTAGAGAGCTGGCAACTAAATGTGCTGGTTTAGGCACTCTGTAAGGCCCAGTTAGATAGTCATAAGACCCACTTCATCAAATTGCTTTGGCATTTGGTTAAATTGGGCTCTATCCAGAGTGGCTCAGAACTAGGTTAAAGCCAGTAGTGCTTTTAAATGCTCATTCAAGGAAGCTTCAGAATGTCCTTAAATTTGTGTAGATGTCACTGTGAACAGAGCAGCTTTTTAAAATTTTATGTGAATAAAGATGCAATAGGTAAAAACATCTGTTGTGAGTGATGACCCAGAATTCAGGGTCTGGCAATGGGATACAAACCAAGCTGTTACTTTGTGAAATCTTCCTTGTTTGCAAAGAAGTGAGTACAGAGTAAAAGCAACAGTAAGAAATCTAAATTTTTAGATCGTGGTCATTGTCCTTGCAGTGTCACTGTGGCCTTAGTGGCCTCCATTCCTTTTCTTCCCACTAGGATAGCAGCATGACTAACTTTCACTATCCTTCAAGTGCTTTTTTATCTCTGGTGTACATATGACTGTACTTATTCCCCTTGCTCAGGAAATGCTGGTTACATGACTGTATTCTGCTCACAGTTTTACTTACTTTTCAGGTGAGGAGAGAGCTCTGTTCTCCCTGTACTTACATGGTGAGCCCTGTCCTGTGATCTGCAGAGGTTTGGTGAGCCAGCTACTAGCTTCTAAAAGTACTTCACAATCAGCTCTATAAGTAACTTTAATGACTAGGAAATCTGCCTATGGATGTTGACATGGAACAGAGAGCCATTTTGTCCTTAAATGGTCAGCAAATACCAGCCAATTTTCCTTTTTGGCAAAGAACAGTAGGAGTCAGATTGCAATGTGCTGCCTGGCTAGGTACAGGTTCTAGATTACCAGAGTTTGAGGAAAATCAGTGAACTAAGTCACTGGTACAAAACGGTGAGGGAAGTCTATATGTACTGTATGGGGCTAAAATCTCACACAGTAACATATCTGACACATACAATTCTTCTGTAGCAGCCAGGAACCATTTCTCTCTTGTGAAGAATAATAGTTTCCATTTCTCAAATTCAATCTCTGTATGAGCTTTCACAGCAAAGATGAGTGAATTTTCTTTTTCTTCTTCTTTCTTTGAAAACAAAAAAAAAAAACAGACCAGCAACAAAACAAACCCTGTGAAATATGTAGCCTGTGTATAAAATCCCAGTGGAGGTGAAGCATGAGCTCTTAACTCGCTAGGGTAAGTCCCATGTAGGAAATATAAGCAATGATCTGACAATATATAAGCAAGTCTCTGACAAAACTTTCACTGGGAATTAGCTTTATCCTTACAGGATCAACTAGTGAATGTGAAAGCTATACTTCTGAGACTAGGTTTTTGTCCATGCATGTGGGGATGTGATTCCTTTTACAGTGGTAGATCAGGGAGTGCTACCAAAAGCCCAGTCCCAGAAGCAGAGTAGCATCCACATTCAGAATCCATATCTGCATTACTATCAACACCATTGTGCTTTAGGTATTCTCTAAGTTGTCTTTATCTGCTTAAAACTCCCACTGCATCACAAGGGTATAATGTGTTATGAGCAGGGATATTGGATTTCTGTCATCAAAACCAAAAATGAGATGAGAAGGGGGCCTATAGAGATGCTGGGGAGAGGCTCTTCATTAGAGACTGTAGCGACAGGACAAGGGGTAATGGGTTCAAACTTAAACAGGAGAGGTTTAGATTGGATATAAGGAAGAAATTCTTTACTGTGTGGGTGGTGAGATGCTGGAATGGGTTGGCCAGGGAGATTGTGAGTGCTCCATCCCTGGTGGTGTTCAAGGCCAGGTTGGACGAAGCCTTGGGTGACATGGTTTAGTGTGAGGTGTCCCTGCTTATGGTAGGGGGGTTGGAACAAGATGATCTTAAGGTCTTTTCCAACCCTGACTATTCTATGATTCTATAATGTAGGTGGAGGTTGTCATGATTTATTCGTTTTACACAATACAAAAACATCAGTATGCTTGAAAAAACACCAAATGAAGTAATTTTGTTTTCTGACATCTGCAGTGAATTTCTGAAGGATGCTTTGTGTATATAAATTTTTGTTGTTGTTGTTTTTCTTTTTTGTTGGGTGGGTGATTGGTTTTTAGTTCAGGGCTTGACCCTGCAAGTATTTTTGCATGTTGAATAACTGCTTATACAGGCAATTCAAATGGAAAAAATACCCTGAGTATTCTTTTAGAAAGCAATCTCTTATGTACTTTACAGTTTAAGGCTTTGTGATGCCAAGAAAGACCATTTAGTATTGTAATATTTATTTCAGAAATTACTAACTATAGATAATTCAGTTCTGTGTTTATCCCTAAGTAAATGATCATTTTCAGTATGAAAAAACCCAAACAAACCAAAATCCCTTCAAACTTAACTTTTACTTCAGGAAATGGAGAAGTTTTGAAATAATAGTTTAAATTTTCTGGGTTTGTTTCCCCCCTTGCTTCTACCCTCATTTTTGCTGGCCTTGAAGCTATTTTTTTTTTTTATTGGTTTGTTTGAAAAATGAAATATCTGTATCTAGGAAGAACAAGGTGATGTTATTTGAAAGAAAGAAAGGAAATAGAAATATGAATTATTTCGATGTTTCTGTGCTTGAGAGATTTTAGGTAAAAGAAAACCAGTTGAAGAGAGTTGATCGTTGGATGTGGTGGACCATCCTGGGTTGAGCAGTCATGACCCTTTAGTTGCTTAATATAAGTTAGGCTTTGCTTGACATAAGTAGGCTTTAATGCTTGACATAACTTAGGCCCTTAGCAACAGCAGGCTATAGGAAAAGACCTTTGAGCCAGTTTAAGTAAGAAAAGGAGAAGTAAAATGTAGAAGTCATGTTGGCAGATGGCATAACACACTGAAAATGCTAGATGGGCAAGATGATGTAGTTGAGTGGAAAAGTACCAGCTAGAATTAGCAACATTTTTAAGACTGACCAATCAGGTTTTGTATAAGGTGCTGATAAAGTAAAAAGATATAAAAATAAGTGCTGATAACATTAGAAATAAGTGCTGATACAGTAAGAATAAGCGCTTTGTAACCCTATAAAAACAATCGGTGTTTGGAATAAAGATGGCATTTGATTGATCACATTGGTCCTCTAAGCGTTGTCCGTGACTCCCGCGTCAACAGTTGGATACTTAGGATCAGAAATTATTGAACAAAAATGAAGTAGACTGAGATGATGGCTTAGCTAGCAAGGGGTTCCTTAGCTCTTGCTATTTGAAAACTTTGAAGAACTAAGAATTTCATAAGGGGATAAGTTCTGCTGGTGATATTTTTTTCTTCTTTTCTGGACTGTGATTGCAAATCTAATCTCTTGTCGGGTTTTTTTTAAATACTTTTTCTTGCTTTTCTTTTAAAAGTTTTGAAGGCCAGAGTCCTTCCTTGCACAACTTTGATTACAGCAGTTTCTAGGTCTGTCTGTAGAATAGGCTGATTAAAGTGTCAGTGGTATATGAAAAATTCTTGACTGCTTGCAACTCTAACTTATATCCTCCCCTTTCAGACTGGGACTAACTGTAGGTGAGGGCAGAAAGAAACTTAACTTATTGAGGCATTTTATACAGTCTGTCCTCAGTCACTGCTACTTAAGTTGACAAACTGTTTTCTCTTTCACCTGGTTGGCTTTGTCTATGTCTCTGAAAGTTAACTTAATCCACACTTGGCTGTCAGAATAGTTCCATGTGTCCTGTACCTGCTTCCATCAGTGTATAAGTCACCTAGAAACTGAACAGTTGAGGTTGAATTCTGCTTTAGGAGCTTAAGGTAGTAAGACAAGAACCCTGGTGCTGTTTTTTATTTCCATGCAGCACAGAGTATGACCAGGACTGAACAGAAATGTCTCTCATTTCACATTCATATGAAAGCTAGTCACAGAGGTGAAACTCTGGTGATGAACAGCATCTCATTGCTTGTTTGTAATAAAGTATATAAATATTCTTGGTGTCACTGAGGAAACATAAACCTCACTGTCCTTATAAACTTCCTAGACTGTCTGCTGATATAATGCCTCAGATGTTGGCAAAGTGCCAGTTGTCTGTAAGAATGCAGTAAAAAGCTGTTGCACATAACAAGCCATAGGAAAGCAACATGCTTTATATGGATTTATTAACTGTAAATCCTGAAAATCAGATTCTTGAAGAAGCTGGGGAAGCTGCTGTCACAGAGTAGTTGCAAGGACCTTTTTATGCTGCTGTTTGCAGACAACACTAGTTTAAGCTGGGCTCAGGCCAGCAGTGTTTGTGCTAGTAAGATTTAAACTTGTTGCTATTTGAAAATCACTTATTGTATCAGTGTATCAGGCTTTGTACCTGGCAAATTGTGTGCAGATCTGCCATGCTTGGGAAACAAAAGCAAGCTCCTTGGCTGAGGGAGAGGGAAGGATGTAAGAGAGGATTGTTGGGCTGTATGGCTACAGATTGTCTAGAACAAAAGGATGCTATCACATACTGCTCTCATCTATTTGAATAGACAGAGGAAAGGCAGTCCAGGGATACCCTTTGCCATCTACTATGCTAACATTACTTGATGCATCAGAGACATGGTTTATTTACAGCTAAATTCTTATAATGTAAGTATTTTTCCAATATTGGAAGGCTTATCTGCTCTATTTTGTTCATTAAAACCCCACCTCAGGCAGGTTCTAAATGTCAAAGGAATGGTGTATATTACCTTCATATTACTTAGTAACTTCATTGAAGGGATCCAGTTGCCAAACAGCTGCCTGAGCTGGCAAACTAAAGGGAGCTTGGTTTGTGCTGGAGGGCTGACTGGCTGCTTTCAGCTGAGGAGGCTGTTCATGCCTCCTGCTCAGCCAGTGCTCTTTGGAGGGAAGTCAGAACACCTGCATGTCTGTGGGTATTTGTGTGCATGTACATCCTCTGCAGGTGTCCCTGTACTAGATTTGCAGAAGCAACCTGCTTAAAATGTGCTTTCTCTCTTGCTAGAGGAAAGGTAAACAGGAAGATCCCAACATGGCCAAGAGGTAGACTGACGTAAGTTAGGGTCTGGTTTTGAGTGGTAGGGACAGGTGACAGAAAAGTGCGACATAGTCCATAACCTCTGCATCTGGAGAAAAGTAAAAATCTCATGCCTCAGATCAGAGGGGAAGAAACTATGGAAGAAATGGAAGGAAGTAGTGTTGCCACTTGCATCAAAATCACTGTTGGTTTCTCATAAAGTTGCTTTCTCATCAAACTTACGGGTTTGCTTTTGCAAACCTGATGAAGTGGTGCAGGTATCTTTTCTTCCTTTCAGCCTTCTTCCTTGCTCCCAAAAGTTACTCTCCCGTCACCTCTGCCTACGTTTCTGAATGGTGTTGGTCAGGCTCTATCATCTCTTTTCCAAATAGTCCAGGAATACGAGGACAACAAGAATTCCCAGTATGTAAGAAATGAATGACTGCGATGAATACAAATATATTCTCCTATTAAATGGTGCAGATTAACTCACGTGATCACAATGTGTATTGGCAAAGTGTGTGGGAGATTAAACCTGGAAAAGCTATTAAAAAACTCACTTTCTTTTCCAGTCCCTTTATATTTGAGAAAACAAAAAGTATACAAGCTCAAGTTAATTGAAAAATTTGTTTTTAATAGTTCTAAAAAGTTAGCCAGCTATTTTTAACCTCATTAATTCTATCTGGAGTGTATGTTCTAAGACAAACATAAGTTTCACAAAACCTTCAGAATGAGTTTTTCTTCTAATTTCAAATGTGATTTCTTTCTTAGTGACTAGAGAGAGGACCATGATTCAGAGTGCCTAATAATTCTTCTCAAGGAACTTAACAGAGACAGCAGATGTGTTGCTCCTGACTTGACCTTGTTTAGGATAGAGTCCTGGTCACTGTACTCTACAGACAGTCCGTCTGTGACTGACAGGAAAGATCACCTTGACGGGTCCAATTGTAATTGTCAGTGGTATGCTTACGGAAAGCCTTTCTGACTGGCCAAACTAGCACTGTACAATATGAAAACAGGTTCTTCCAAAGATAGTGTCTGCCCCTCAGTATCTTGGAAGTATTCTTACCCAGAATCTCAGAAGACATGTATGGCCATCGCTATTGGGTTCGCATAGCAAGGTTTTGGTACTGGGAGGGGCTACTAGAGAAGTGAAAAGCTGCGAGAAGTTTCCGTCATGTCTATTAGAGCTGATGCCAGCTGGCTCCAGGGCAAACCTGCTGCTGGCCAAGGCCAGGCCCATCAGTGATGGTGGCAGCACCTCTGGCATGAAATGTTTAAGGGAAAAAGTTACTCTGCAGGAACAATTGCAGCCAGAGTGAGGAGGGAGAATATGTGAGAGAAACAGCTCTTCGGACACCAGGGTCAGTGCAGAAAGAGAGCAGGAGGTGCTACAGGCACTGGAGCAGTTTTCCCAGCAGCTCATAGTGAAGGCCATGGTGAGGCAGGCTGTGCCCCTGCAGTCCATGGGGATTAAAGGGGTAACAGATACCCACCTGCAGCCTGTGGTGGAAGGATGAGCCCATGCTGTAGCAGGTTTGCTGGCAGGACTTGTCACCCTGTGGGGAGCAGTCTGTTCCCAAAGGACTGCACCCTGTGAAAGGGACCCTCACTGGAGCAGTCTGTGGGATGGACCTGGGTTGGAGAATTTCATGGAGGACTGTCTACTGTGGGGGGGATCCCACACAGGAGCAGGGGAAGAGTTTGAGGAGTCCTCCTCAGAGGAGGAAGAAGCATCAGAAACAATGCATGATGAACTGACCAGAAGCCCCATTCCATGTCTCTCTGCACTGCTGCAAGGGAGAAAATAGAGAATTTGGGAGGAAAGTTGAGCCTGGGGAGAAGGGAGGAGCAGGAGGGAAGTGTTTTATAAGATTTGGTTTTATTTCCCATTATTCTACTCTAATTAGACTGGTAATAAATTAATTTCCCCAACTCAAGTCTGTTTTGCCTGTCACAGTAGTTGGTGAGTGATCTCTGTCCTTATCTTGACCCTTGAGCCCTTTACAATTTCTCTTCCTGTACAGCTGAGAAGGGCAGTCATGGAGTGGCATTGGTGGGCACCTGCTGTCCAGCCAGGACCAACCCACCACATCATCCTAGGCCTGCTAATTGTAGGAGGTCAGGGGATGCTTTTTAAACAGTACCTACAGATACGGGGCAGAATGTAGTTGGTGTGAAGCATAGAAATAACTGCTGTGGGATTTCTTTTTGAGCACTATCAAAACCTGCCAAGAAATGTTCTGTGTTCAGTATATTAAATTACATATTAGAATATTATGTATTCTTAAATGGTAGACCTGAGTTAATGAGTGGGGTTAGTAAATGTCTTGTTATGCTGCATTTGCTCCTAAAGAGAAAGATTACAGCTCATACAGTCGTCAGCCCTCCCTGTGCCCAGGGAAGAAGCAGCAGCATTAAGGAGACTGGGGGATTTAATATTTCTAGAATGTGATATTTGCTCAAGTTCTTCAGAATGCTATAACAGAAGAAAGTAGTCTGAGGTCAGGAATGTGTTAAGTAAAGTATACAGCAGCAATGTTAGTCAAGGATGGTGAAAAGGAAAACCGAAGGCTTTATTGCTTCCAGTCACAGGAAACAAGGCAATGAAGCCTACCTAAACAAGGGCAGTCCCACTTGAGAAGGTATTAAAAGGGGTCATATCCTTTGCTTTTTGTCTCTTTTGCTTTTGGGAAGCGCTGACAGCATGAATGGGCAGATGGTGGCAAGAATGGCCATCATCTTGAATAACAGAAGCACAGGAGGTTTTCCTTAATATAATCCGACTGCTCAGCTTTTAAGCAGTTGTAATAAACACAGTTCCAAAAGGAATATGGCAGATCTGTGTTGACCCCTACTGTGCAGTAATGCTGACTGCGGGGGATCTGACATGCAGCAGTTAATTTTGCACTGCTGCGTCTGGCAGACTTTAAAGCCCAGCAACTGGGAGGACTTAGCAAGCATCCAGGTATCTAACTTGTCAGTCCCACAGTGCTAAGAAGTAACAGGGTTTCACTGGGCTATTTACATGTGCTGTTTTCAATGCCAGTATCACTGAGATTCAGCAGAGACAAAAATATATTGCAGTGGTGTGCAATAATCCAAGTAGCTAATTGCCACATATCAATGAATGGGAGGGTCAATGGAAATATTTCATTGTTTAATCCCCAATTCCACCTTCTTACCAGTACTGGAGGCAATTAGCAAAGCTGCTCTGATAGTAAACTCTTTTTTGTCAGAGCTAAAATGATTTATCATAGATTACTCTTCCTTCACCTTCAGTGGAAACTATTTGGTCTTAAATATTTCTGTGTGAAACATTTCATTAATGCTTACAGCACTTTCATTCAATAATTCTTCATTTTGAGAGGGTCATTTGAAATAATGCGATCAAACATAACTGTCCAATACTCTCTTTTTTTTTTTTTAATTTTTTTTCCCCTAGGACAAGTTGATACAGTATTTCATTTTGAATTTTGAAAAAAATAGTTGATTCATTTAAAATTTCAACTTGTTCTGCTCCTGCTCCCTTCCCCGCAGTTTCCCTAGGTGCATCTGCTAACACTAAGTGAATCTCGTTATTTCTGAATTTAAACAAGATTTGTTTTCTGCTGTAGGTATCACTAGATACCAAGCCCTTTCTGCTCATGTAGAGGAAAAACCAGAACGTAACTATGGAGAAGCTGTTAACTGCTTTGCTCTAAACAGAGCTTCCCCCTCCCAATAATACTACTCAATTTGCAAGCAGATTTTTCACTAGCTTCTGTATAAATTAGACCTCATATTGCTGGGATCAGTTTGGTTCCCCTTAATTTGACTTACTCTTTGAATTAGAGACAGATTGAAGTAGTGACAACATAGTGGTTAAGTTAGCATGAAAAAGGCTATGCCTGAGATGTAGAATTCTCTTGTTCTAGTAGTTTGCTATTGTTTGAACTATGCTTTGCCCTTTGAAATAAGCCAGTTTAGTTAGACAAACACTATTATTAAGACTTCTGATAAGCATAGTCATGAAGATACAAGAAATCGTCTCTGCCACTCAATTAAATTTTAGTAAAATTGATTATATTTGAAGGTTCTTTAGTGTTGGAAACTGTGTCCATGTTGGAAACTGTGTCCATTCTCTCAAATGGTAAACAGCCCCTTTTGGGCTGTTCATGATTTATGAAGTTTTATATGATGATTTCATTGACACTGAAATTGGTGTGTTCTGTTAAGTTTGACAGTATCTGAGCTGATGAATATTTGCAATTCACTGTGTAGGCTAAGGCAGCACTGTTTAGTATAGCCAAGGACTTACTGTGGTGGTGCTTCAGAAAAAGTACATATGAGTGCTCAGCAAGTAGTTTATTTGGGGTTTTTGTTTGTTTGTTTGTTTTTTACCCCACATGTCTATGAACAGAAAACTTTTCTTTTACCTTGATTCCAAGCATAAGTGCTTAAATAAAAGGGGGGGGGGGGGGGGGGGGGGGAGGGGGGGTGTGGGGGGGG
>NDXB01016561.1:80718-94960 GCA_002631895.1 Agapornis roseicollis
GTTGGTTGGTTTTTTTTTTTTTCCTTAACTTTACTGGCTGAGAGGCCAGAAATGCATGGAGATTATGACCATGAGAATATGTGACCCATATATTCCAGACTTAAGATTTCAGCTGGAACAAAATTAAATGTGAAAAGGAGAATTTGTTTTGCAGTATGAAGTAAAATGATCACTGTGGTGTCAGGTACAAGAGTGCTGTACACTGCACAAAGTGTGAGATCGTTTCAGTCCATGCTTCATGTACTCAAAGTGTCGCAGAAAAGAGTATAGGGATGATGGGAAATCTTGTTTGAAATCACATTGACTCATCTACTTTCCAGCTCTCTTATGTGGCTTGGGTTGTTTATTTCTTCCCTTTTTTAGCTGCTGCCTCTTTCCCCTTCCCACTCTCTTCTTGTAACATTTCATACTTTTAAAAATTTACTCATTTAAGGCCTGAAGGAAAAGAAAAAGGAAAAAAAAAAAGGAGAAATACATTTTGAAAATCCAAGGAAGATGAGATGGTGTTCTTGTGGTTTAAGCCCAGCCAGAACCACGGAGCTGCTCCCTCACTCCCCACCTTTCTTTCTTCCCCCCCTTCCTGGGGAGGAGAAGCGAAAGAATATAAATCCCACAGATTGAGGAAACAGTCCAGTAACTAAGGTATAACACAAAATCACTACTGCCACCACCAATAATAATAATAATAAGGAAAAAAACAAAGGCAGAGAATATAAAACTAAAAGGAGAAAAGGAAAAGAAAACAATAAACACAAGTGATGCACGATATAATTGCTCACCACCCACTGACTGATACCCAGCCTGATCTGAGTGATCTGGGCCTTGGGTAACTCCCCCATTTTGTATACTGGGTATGACGTGCTGTGGTATGGAATACCCCTTTGGCTAGTTCGGGTCAGGTGTCCTGTCCCTGCTCCCTCCCAGCTTCTTGTGCCCCTCCTCACTGACAGAGCATGATCGGAGTAAGCATTACTTAGCAAAACCTGAAAGCATTGGTATGTTATCAGTGCTGTGCTCAGACTAAAGCTGAAAACACAGCGCTGCACCAGCTACTAAGAAGGAGAAAAATAACTGCTATGGCTGAACCCAGGATACATGTTTAATTCATTTTAAAGAGTAGACCAAAGGCAAAAAAGTTCCCTTTTCCTACATGGGAGTTATTCTGTGTCCCTGTGGAATCTACATTGTTACACAAGTTGCCATCATTTTTGGTGGTTTGATTTGTTTGTTTGGTTTGGTTTTATTTCTGTTGGGGTTCCTGTTTGTTTTGTTTGTTGTTTTTTGAATGGGAAAAGTATTCTTTCTGTATGACAGTGGTGTCTAGACATACAAAAAAGCAAGTGTAAAGCTTTTTGTCAGGGCAAGCTGCTTTTAATACTAGCTGAAGTTTTGTTTGTTGTACTCAAGAGAGATTTATAAATCACTACTTTTTTATATGGACAGGTAGTTTTAGGAAGATGAACATTACATTTCAGTCAAAGAAAACAGGTATTTTACATGGTGTTACCAGCAACTGTGCTGTGTTTTGCCAAAGCCTCAATGTACCCAGCCTCACAGCCCTCCCTATTAATGTTTAGTAGGAAAAGGAGCAGGCTTCCCACATTAGTACTCCAGCATGGCAAAATAAGCTTGGAAACTGCACTGTAGTTGCTAGCAATTTTTTTTTTTTTTCCAAATAGATGGCTAGCTAGTTTTAATAAATCAGGACTGAGAAAGCACCTGACATTTGAATCAAACAAGCACTTGGTAGTGATAAGGTCACAAAGTATTGTTTTATTATAGATGTTTATGTAAGGAACAATTGTGCTGTTCCCTGTCCCTGATCATCCAAACCTAACAGTAATGATGAGAATGGGCGGTGTGGGCAAAGCTATTGAAGTAGGGAGAGCTTCTTTTCCAAGGTTTGTCTCCAGCAACTGCAGATGCAAGCTGTTTGGAGCAGGCAATGAGCTGGTAAGTTAGCTACTGTTACTCAAGGCAGCAAAACTTGAGTTGGGCTATTCTATCAGTATAATGTAGCATAGACTTTTAATATATAACAGTCTTTCCACAGGATGGATTTTTCCCAAGATGGTCACTGAAATATACATGCAATGCCATTATTTCAGTATGCTTGTTTTTCTGCTATCACTGTTTTTAATGATGTGAGGAGGGGATTGTTGTGCAGTTTACAATACTTAATTTATTTGTTTTGGTAGGGTAAGTCTGTTTTATTGACTTAAATTCTCTCCCTTCTCAGTTACTGCTGTTCTGCCTTTTTAAGTACAATACCTTCCAAGTGTGTTGGGATTTTTTGTTCATGGTGGTTTGTTTTTTTTCATTTTGTTTTGTTTTGATTTTGTGTGGTCAATGAAATTGAATTGGTGGTACTGTATTCAACTTTTTGACAGCATGTGAAAGTGCAATAGGACTGCCGAACTGGGCAACTTTTAATGTTTTAACCCATTGATTTTGTGTCCGGAAGCGAGACTAGATCTGTGCCTGAATCTTCTAAAGCTTGAATTATTTATGTTTCTCAGCTTGTTTAGGTGGCTTCATAGGTTACATATTGTCCTCTGGCAATAATAAAATGTAAGCAGGATCTCTCTAAGTAGAGGAAGTATGGGCACAGACTTATCGTCACTGAAACCATCCCAAAACCTATCTGTGGTGTAAATTAAATGAATCTTCTGCAGAAATTCATGTCAGCAAAACATTTGAAGAGTTCATGAAATGAATGTGGTCTTCAGTGCTACATGAAGATCCAGAAATCTGTAAAATTGATGGTGCAATTGAATCTGCCAGATCTCAGTAAAACACACTGAGATGCAATGGGTAACAAACCAGGCCTCATAAATTCTTAGGCCAGGTAGAGAGAGAAATAGAGAAAGAAAGTTAATAAGCTGCATGATTAAATTTTTTATACAATTTTTGATGCATTTTTGTTGACCACTATAGAGAAGTACTGTATCTCAAATTGTCTTGCAGAGAAGCAGATGTATTTTTCTGGATCTACCACATGCATCAAATAGTAGTGTAAACTGCTAGCAATTGTTGCTAAAGGTATGGGTGTTCTTGTACTTTGACTTGAGCTTAATAATTTTGGGTTTTGTCTAGTCTGCTAAATGGGAGCTGACACCTATACAAGGACTGTTATATCAATAAAATAAAAGTTCCTACAAGCTTAGGAACTCCATACAATTTCTTAAATTTAATGTCTTTTCAGATTGTAAAAAACCGAGGGCTGTTCTTTATGGTCCTGACTGTAGTACAGCTGAAGGTGACAAATGTCATCAGCTTCTCTGCTGGAACTTGTAGCATTGACTCAGCCTGTTTCTGTCATCCAATATATATTCAGCATGTGCCATGTACAGATAATCACACATGAGCTGGGAGACTGTCCCCAGAAGGTATATCTTGGAGCTTGTAAAATGCAACTGGTGGTTTTTGCTAAATCAGAGATTCTATGTGCTTTAATGATGGCTACAAGTGCACAGATATGTATATGTAAACTGCTGTCTTATACCAGTCAAGAGATCCTCCAGTTAAAGTAGGCTGGTTTTCAGGATCATTGCAAGGAAATCCTGAGGGAGGGGAACTGTACATTTTAAATGTCATTATGTTTTAGTGCTTTACCATTATCCTACAACACAACTAACCAATTATTCTCAGAAGATATTGTTTATTTAAACAATAATTCTTTAGTTCCCTATGTTCAGAATATTCTCAATGGGACCAAAATTCTTTATAATATTAATTAGTAAGTAGAAAGAAATCATTCTTAAGAACATAATTATTGGTACTGCAACTATCATGCAGCAGAATTTATTGTAAAGTCTACAGATATAGACAGATGTAGATGTCTTCAATAGGCATCATTGAAATCAGCCATTTCAGCATGCAAAATTGAGATTTATGATCTTAGTGTAGTGACTTTGAAGTGAAGGCAGTGAAATCACTGAGCAACTTGCATATCATCCATGAATTTATGAATCATAGCTCTGTAGCTCACAAAACTCAAATTGCATGGAAAAGCCTCAAATATTGTCTGTTTTTCTGTTCAGCTGAAAAAAGCATCTTGCTAATCAATTCTCTTCAACATCCAGAGAGAAATTCTTTTGGCTTCAGTCAGTTCTGCCCTGTACATGAGAGATGAAGATTTGGAGGGGGAAAACTCCTGCTCAGGCCCTCTGTATGAGCAGGAAAGACAGATGTTTTCTGCTTTCATCACCTGAAGTGCTAATAATTTTGCTTTTCAGACCAGTAACTAGAGCAGTTTCTTCCCTCTCTATTTTAATAAATTTAGTCAATCATATGCAGCATGATCTTTAGTGGAAAGTTTCACAATTTATACCTGTACTTACAAGCTCAATGAGTTCTGGATTGTCTGCTCTCTAATTATAGCATGAGTGGAGCTTTTCTTCTATAAAGTATAAAAAGTGCTCCAGACAAAATAACAGCTGTGTTTTGGTTTTGTAACACCTTGGCATGTATCACTTCACAGTGACAAAAATGAATCCCAGTTCTAATTTTGGATTCCTACCCAAAAGTTGAAGTTTTGTTGTCTTACATAATTTGGTATGTGTCTTTTGAGATATATTTTCCAGTGAGAAGCCAGATACCTTGTGTATGAGGCATGCTCTAGAAACACTTCTGTTCTATGGGCACTTCAGCACAGCATGAAAAGCCCTAACAGCTGATGGGTCCTTATTTGCAATTCATCTTCTGTTTTCACTGTGGCATTGTGCTCTTCAGCACTTTAGTTGTCGCTTTTTCCTTCTCAGCCACCATGGAAATGGTGATTTTTTTTTAAATTTTTTTATTTTTTTTTTATTGTTTGCCTTGGATGCTAAAACTTGGGAAAGTACCTTGCTTCCTCTGAGAAAATGCATTTACATTGAGCTTCCATAGTTGTTTGCTAAGCAGTACAGTTATTTTGTCCAGTTTGCTCATCGACCTCCATCTTTAAGACTGTATATAAAGACAGTACTTTCTGAACTGTTTTGATGATGACAATCCATAGGCTGGGTGCTGAAACAGCTGAAATTTGCATGTACTGGTGTATGAATTTTCCTAGTTAAGGCAAAAAGAAATTTTTAAGGATGTGTTGAATTGTTCTTTGCTCTGTATCATACTGTTAATAGGCAGACAGGGCTCTAGCTGCACCAAACTTGAATTAGAAATTATTGTATGGTTTTATGACCTGTATTCTTCAGCAAGCCAGACAAGATGATACTAATACTCTTTTCTGGTTATAAATTCTGTAAGAAGCTTAGATACCACATGGTTACGGTGTTGGCATAAATATGTGGATACAGATGTAATTATTTTTTAGATATTTCTTGTAATTAGCTCAGTGATAGATGTCTTAATTTGTCCATAACAGAGAAAGTGTCCTGCTATATTACTGCTCCTTGTAAAATCTAATGGCTGCAGGGACTGAGGTTGTGGTTCTGCTGTTGCCTTTTTGTTCTACAAGTGTACATGTGGTTCCACTAAAATTATGACCCGAACTGCACACTAAAGCATGTAGTTAGCTCCTGGTAATTGCGGCCCATATGTGTTTGAGAAAGATTGTGGCTAAGAGGAAAAGCAGATTAGTGGAGTAGATAGAAACATGGAGCATGGGTCTGAAGCACCCCAGTTGGGGTCAGTGGAAGAGTAAAGATGCTGACCTCAGTTTTGAGGCTGAGCAATATTGCCTGAAAGACAGTTTCTAAATTTTGGGGTGGTACAGAACTCCTCTTTTACTCACAGAGAAGTTATTGGTTCTATGGTAGGTTTTAACTTCCAAAGTGTCACAGTGGTTTGTAATGGAAGGAAAGGTAACATGACAAGTGTTAACTTTTTTTTCAGTTGCAAGAAAATATGACAACTATCTTTATTAAAATTCATGTGTTGTCAAAAAATGTATGTCCCTGGAGATGCAAGAAATAAACCAGTATATGGTCAACTTATTTATACATTTCTATTTTGCTGTAGCTTTTGACAAAAGCAGAGATACCATCAGGGAACACCACTGTACTTTGACTTGCTTTGTTGGTGCCAACAGCTTTTAAAAATGTAGTACTGTTTTAGCTAGGGTGTTTGAATAGAACAGACCTGTATGTGTAGCCTATGGATTACTGTCAGGTACTGCTGTGGTATCTGTGTGACTCTGGCCTGCTAGGCTAAATGGATGAAGTTCAGAGAATGAATGAGAACACTCTCCTATTGCTTATTTTCCCTGTTAAGAGAATAACAAGAAAGACAGCTATGAAAAGGGATTAGCCCTCTGTCAGCCTTTGACCCATGGTGGGCTTTTTATCTTCTATATTTTGGCAGTCTGACACTCATTCAGGCTATCTGATTGCTTCATGGTAAAGATGAATTAAATATTTCCATTTTTTAAAGTGTAGGAAAGATCTGAATATCCTATGAAGGACCTTTGTGTAATTATTACTGTCTCTTTAGCAATGAATGCATCAGTCACATTTATGGTCATAAAAGAGTAACTATATTTGAAGTAAATATTGTTATTTCAAATAATTTTTTAAAAAGTCAAATATTTCAAATTATTAGTCTAGTTAAAAAATACACTCATCGTCCAAGTTAACATATCAATAATCATATTTATTTTCCTACAGCTGGTAGGGATCCCTCAACTGAAAGTGATTTGGAGTTTGGAGGCTGAGTGCTAGGACATACTAAATTGCCTTAGCTGGGATATGTGCAAGTGCTCCTCAGTTATGTGTTTATCAATAATGCCCTCTGAAATGGTGAGGCCTTGCTCCAATCATAAAGCCTTTTGAGCTTCAAAGGCAGGTCAGTATTCACTGCACAGGATAAATGAGTGAGGGAAAGGGGCTACCTTAGACATGAAAGAAACTGCACAAGAAAACTGAGAGTGATGCAGGCCGATTCACACAATCTTGAGTTTTGCAAAGCCAGTAGGTATGTGCTTTTAGGATGGATGCAAGGCTGCTAGACTCCCTCCACTTTGGCAAGTGGAAAGATCATGTCTCATTCCCAAGTACCATCTCTGCTGAAGCCCAATGCCTTGGGACCAGGCTTGGGAGGCACTGGCTTCATTCTCTCCATTAGCTTATGGGCTGCTGCTGGGGAACAGACAGCAATTAGTGGGTAGGCTAAAGTCCCACTTGTCTTCCTCAAAAATGCATGTAGATATATTTTCCTTGTATATATACATATATATATATTTTAGTAGCTGCAAAAGCATGTTCTTCTATTTCCATCTTCCCCTTATCCCCCAGTCTGAAATGCTTCCTTCTCCTGGAGGAGGGACAGGAAAACTTCAGGCCTTCAGACTTTCCCTTTAATGTTAATGTGGTAACCTGGTTTTGTGTCACTAGGAGCCTCAAACTATGTGCTCTTGTACATATTGTTTTAATACATTGGCTTGAGTCACTTTAAGTGGTCTCGCTGTGAGCAGCTTCTCATGAAAAAAACATGTAAATTTGCAAGGAGTTTTTCCTTAGGGTGATGACAACCCCTGAGAAAGTCTTCAGTTAGTAAAAGAAAGAAGCAGTCTGTATAAACCCAACAGTCTAAATCATGTAAGCGAGAGATGTTAATTATGGTGGCTCTGTGAGGATGCAGGTGATGAGCAGCTGTCTGCAGTATGGAGCCTTGCTCTGCGATGGCTCAGTGTACCTTACGGTATTTCATGGCAAGTGCCTTTGGTTTGCTGTCGAAGCAAACACTAATATATAGTTAATGTGACTTGAGATCTGTTTGCTTTCTGTTCTTCCTTTCAGCCAGAAGGACTTGAAATCTGCCACTGTTAATGGAAAATTGAATACTGAAGCATCAAGTAGTTGGTGATTAGCAAAACAGTGGTAGGAAATTATGTATTCTTCAGTGTACAGTCTTTTTGTCAAAGCTTTCTCTTTGTCAGTAAAATGGCTGTGTCCAAAAATACATTTGCTTTGGAATTTCAAAAGGAAATACTGATTTGTTTGATTAAACAAGCGGTAAGCGTTAGAAAAAAAACACTTGTCCATCTTTCTTGCTGATACCTAACCTTCCTAGGATGTATATTTATAGCCTTACTGTTCTTGTAGTCTTGAAGAACTAGCTCTCAAGATAACTGAAGCATGAATTTGGTTGGAATTTATCTTTCTTGCTGAAAGGGATTAAATAATATGAATAGAGGGTTAGTGGAAGCATTGCCTTGAATTTGGATGTTTTTCAGTTCATCTTTTAGAAGGCTGTTTTTAAATTTCTTTGTTCAAAATGCTTCTGCAGGAGGAAAATCATCACATGGGATCTGTGTGTTATTCAGTGAGTGTTGTGCTGATTGCCATAGGATACAATGGGTGTCAAAAGACCCAGGTGCAAGAATTGCTTTCTAGAAGCATAGCAATATTCTATTTGCAAACTCTGGTCCATGTGCTATATAGTACTTAGTAACTGATTGGTGGCAGCCAAAGCTTTATATGACTTTAGGACTGGAGATGAAGCCTGTGCTCATTTACAATCAAAAACTGTTTCTTTAACTGCTTTGGACTGGAGAATGTTTGGCAGATTGTAGGTTTTCTTGGAAAACACCATAATTTATAGCCTGCTCTGTTTCGTTATCTGTTGACTCCACTGGGGCTGGCTATGCTCTCTCTTCAGTGCAGCAGTGCTGAAGGTGATCCAGGGTGTTGATGGAGAAAGGCTACTCCATTGTTTCTCTGATGTTATGATGGGCACCAAACTTTGTTCTGCCTGGGTTGTCCATGCAGCTGTCTCCTGGAATTGCAGCTGGTACTCCTCCCTTTTAAACCATCTGTAAAGCTGATAACAGAACCCCTCCAGTGGAGATCGGGTCAGGAATCTGATCATCTCCAGAGACATGCTTCATTCATAGGTGTAAGGCCTAGCAAACTTAGTGAGGCTCTATATACTTAATTATTTGTAACAAGTAAATAAAATGTAACCAAAGTTTGTTTTTTTGTGTTTTGTTTTTTGTTTTGTTGATTTTTTTCTTAGTTGCTGACATTATAATAGATACCAGAGTACTAATGGAAATGATATTGAATGTAAACCATCTTACAAAGACATACATTTGGAACCTCAAAAATCTGTTTTATTCAAATTCAGTTTTCGTCATCTATTTGGAGGATTCTGTATTACTACAGAATAAACTGCGAAGGTTATTCATATATCTGCTAATAAAGATAAATGCAGTAGTACCGTTGGAGATCTTGATCCATAGCACAGGTTGGTGGTACCCAATCTTTTTGGCTGGCTGAACACTTAGTTTCTTCTTGTGCCAGAAGACCTCCATTCCTGCTTCTCCCTTAGGTGGGGTGGCAGTGTGATGGAGAGCCCCCACTATGGATGCGATGCTGTGGAGGGGACCACTGCTATTCCCATTTATTTGGCTGTTTCCTGCAACCTCCTTTATCACCTGAAGAAGACACATCAGGAGTGGCTGCTGGTGCATCATCCTGGGCTCTAGGGTGAGGGTCTGACAACAGCTCACCCTAGCTGTCTGGGTCCCTGGTTGCAGGACCCTAATCACAAGTGCCTTTTCTACCATGAGGACATATGGATCTTACTAGAGCTCAGGGCTTACCTGTGCCTTTGGCCTTTTCAGGCTTATACTACAACTCTCAGTTCCCAGCAGAGAAGCATTTACCTATTGCATTTTATTTGCTCAAACCACCACATTTTTCCCCAGTCAGCATCTTGAGGATATAGCTGTTGTCACTTCCTATAATTATACTCCAAACTTCTGACTTACGGCCAGAATCTAGAGTTCTTGCTAAGTACAATGGCAGACATATGCTGCAGCAAGGTCTCGCATCACAGTGCTACTTGTTTTAAAAGAGAAGACAAGAGCAGAGAGGATGATATAAACCTTACTGTTATGGCCTGGATATGCAACATACAGGCAGAAGGAAAGAGTTTCAGGCATCTGCTCTCTAACTTGTGTTCTCGTATTTGATGGTCATGTTTATATAAGGGAAGCAGTAGTTTCAAGGAAGGGAGATTGCCTGACAAAGAAACAGTCATTCGCTATGTAGAGAAGATTTGGGATTTTTGTGTCATGATTTGACCAGAGTAAACATGGAAAATCATAGAAAAACCATAGAATCATAGAATAGTTAGAGTTGGAAAAGACCTTAAGATCATCCAGTTCCAACTCCCCTGCCATAAGCAGGGACACCTCACAATAAACAGTGTCACCCAAGGCTCTGTCCAACCTGGCCTTGAACACTGCCAGAGATGGAGCATTCACAACTTCCTTGGGCAACCCCTTCCATTGCCTCACCACCTCACACTAAACCATCCCACCCAAGGCTCTGTCCAACCTGGCCTTGAACACTGCCAGAGATGGAGCATTCACAACTTCCTTGGGCAACCCCTTCCATTGCCTCACCACCCTCACAGTAAAGAAATCTTCCTCCTTATATCCAATCTAAACTTCCCCTCTTTAAGTTTGAACCCGTTACCCCTTGTCCTGTCACTACAGTCCCTAATGAAGTGTCCCTCCCCAGCATACTTACAGGCCCCCTTCAGATACTGGAAGGCTGCTATGAGGTCTCCACGCAGCCTTCTCTTCTCCAGGCTGAACAGCCCCAACTTTCTAAGCCTGTCTTCATATGGGAGGTGCTCCAGTCCCCTTATCATCCTCATGGCCCTCCTCTGGACTTGTTCCAACAGTTCCATGTCATTTTTATGTTGAGGACCCTAGCACTGCACACAGTACTCTAAATGGGGTCTCACAAGAGTGGAATAGAAGGGCAGGATCACCTCCTTTGACCTGCTGGTCACGCTCCTTTTGATGCAGCCCAGGATACACTTGGCTTTCTGGGCTGCAAGCGTACACTGGAGCCACCTCATGTTCATGTTCTCATCACCCACTACCCCCAAGTCCTCCTCCACAGGGCTGCTCTGAATCTCTTCTCTGCCCAACCTGTAGCTGTGCCTGGGATTGTTCCGACCCAGGTGTAGGACCTTGCACTTGGCATGGTTAAACTTCATGAGGTTGGCATCAGCCTACTTCACAAGCATGTCAAGGTCCCTCTGGATGGCATTCCTGCCCTCCAGCGTATCCACCGAACCACACAGCTTGGTGTCACTGGCAAACTTGCTGAGGGTGCACTCAATCCCACTGTCCATGTCAGCGACAAAGACATTTAAACAAGATTGGTCCCAACACCGATCCCTGAGGGACACCACTCGTCACTGGCTTCCAGCTGGACACTGAGCCATTGACCACAGCTCTTTCCGTGCGGCCATCACCCAGTTCTTTATTCACCGAGTGGTCCATCTATCAAATTGATGTCTCTCCAATTTAGAGACAAGGATGTGGTGTGGGACAGTGTTGAACGCTTTGCACAAGTCCAGGTAGATGACATCAACTGCTCTACCCCTGTCCATCAGTTCCATAGCTGCGTTGTAGCAGACCACTAAATTGGTCAGGCAGGATTTCCCCTTAGTGAAGCCATGCTGGCTGTCACCAAGCACCTCCTTGTTTTTCATGTGCCTTAGCATGCCTTCCAGGAGAATCTGCTCCAAGATTTTGCCAGGCACAGAGGTGAGACTGACTGGTCTGTAATTCCCCGGGTCATCCATTTTCCCCTTCTTGAAAATGGGGGTTATATTTCCCCTTTTCCAGTCATCTGGAACTTCACCTGACTGCCATGAGTTTTCACATATGATGGACAACTTGCTTTTCATGTAACAAACTCCTTGCTTGAGCTGTAGGGATTAAACCTGTGGCTGTTCTGGTTGAGAAGGAAAGAAAAGTGATGCTTAGTAGTCTGTTTTCCAGTCCTGGGTGTATTTGTGAAATCTCACAAATCATAGAACTTGGAAAAAAAAAAACCAACAAAAAACCAAGCAAATCTTTTTACTGCTATGCAGCAAATCCTTATGTGCAAAGTTGTGGAGAGATGTTACTGGTTGGTTGTGTTTTTTTTTGTTTTTTTTTTTTAAGTTTTCAAACTAGGATTTTATGAATACTGAGTTAAGAAAAATAAAAAAATTAAATGCTTATAGTACAACTTCTTTTGCCAAAGCAATTTTCAGTGCTTTGTCAGAAAAGCTAATTCTGTTTTTGCTGTTTCCTTTTTGTTTATTCTGTATGTTCTCCCTTAAGCTTGCTCAGATCCTGCACAGATTGATGGATCTTGTGCTGGCAAAGCCCTCACCATCACTGTGGTGGCTGAGGGGCTGGCACTGGTAGAGCTGTTCCCAGGCTGTGTCAGAGCATTGTGGGTTGCAGGTATCAGACACTGGCTCTGTGCTTCCAAGTCAGGATATCTGTGCATGTAATATATCAGATTAACCCCATATGATCTTACTATCATATTTTCAAAGTTTGCAATAATTATATACAGCAGAAAGTGAGTGAGGAATTCTGCAATTAGAGCTTTAGAAAATAGTCTGTGGTCGTTTATCATCTTAGTCTCTAAACAAGAAACAGAAAAATTCTCAAGAGTCTTTTCAAAACTATTTTTAAACAAAATTTTCTTTCATATGATATCAGAGTGCTCTGAGTTCATATGCTCAGACTTGACTACAGAAGCAGTCAACGTGGACCAAACTTGTATGAAAATAGAGGCATGTGAACAGCTGAGAAGCTTAGTATTTTCTTAGGCAACTAATGTGCTGTTAAGGCTATTTATTTGGAATATTTAGCTATAGTAAAGATTAAATATAGGTCAAATGGATGTACAATGCCTTTTCAGTTTGCTACAAAACACAAACTTTTTCCCACCACTTGGCTTCTTTTGGCTATGGCTATTGTTACACTAATTTGCATACAACAGTAATTTCAGTCTGTTGTTAGTAAAGAATGAATTCTGTTCGTCTGGAAGCAAAAGAATGAAATTTCTCTTTATGGAGCATAAAGTTGAAATAGCATGTTTTCTAATTTTTGCAAAGAAAAACTGGAAGAGAAATTCATATAATTATGAAATTGATCGGCACCTATTTTTGGAGAACATACTCTATATGCACATGCACAGATGTTCTTAAATATGGAACAAGTGGGAGTTTACAAGCTGTGGGCTTACACTGTTCCAAAAATTGCATCAATGCTTCCAGTGCCTGAATCTCATTGATTCACTATTGGTTTGGGATTTCTTTTGTTTTGTTTAGAAGCTGTGACTTGGGAAGCAATTACATGGTTCTCTCCGTCCATGACTACTCTGCATTGGCCAGTGAAGAATTCCCTACATTTGTAAATTAGCGATGTAGCTTTTCCTAGCTCTAAGCTTAAACATTTCATTTGCATATGCAGATGATGTTTTGAAAAAGATAATATGCATAATGCTAGATTAAAGAACAAAATACCTAATAGGTTTTCAAGTGGTAATTTTTCAGATAATATACTAAAATTAGTGATTTTGTCTGCTCCTCAGGTATCAGTACAACAGGCTTCTAAACTGTTTTAACTAAAAGATCTGTATTTTGATAGTGTTTGTATTTACTTATTTTCTCCTCGTGCTTCGTGTGATTTTTTTTTGCTTTTTGAAGAGGCAGAAAACAAATCTGCTATGTATATCCATACTAATTATCCATTACTTAAGATGTAGACTCAGTAATCCTGTTCTTGCAGATGTCTTTTTATACTTTTTTGTAATTTAAGAAATTGTATTTCCATTAAAAAGTAAATTTGTTATTTTTCAGTAAAAAATAAATGAAGTGCACATCCTGACTTGTAATTGAGGAGGTAGGGAAGGGAAAGAAATGTCCAAAGCAGTAAAATCTGTTCCTCATTAAGACCATTATCTGCTTTAATGTAGTTATGTTCAAGTCCAGACCTCCCTTAATCAATGCAGTCTTGACAGATGATATCACAACAGTTCTTCCGAAAGTACAGATAACACCAGTGTCAGTAGGCTAACTCAGGGACAGACTTAAATGTGCATCCAGAAAGCAATGAAAGCAGGAGGAGATAAGAGAGAAAGATGTGACCTGTCTCTGGTAACACAAGTAGTATACTTTGGGTAGTCATTTTTTTGATACCTGACTGTACATTTGTTATCAATAAAGGCGGAATAACCAGAATAAAATTTATTTGCCACAAGGGGAAAAGCTGAAATAATTTTTAAGGGACTTGACATTTAGTGTTTGGAAATTTTAGTATTTCTAAGTAGCTACAATTAGAAGCAAAGACTTCAAACATTCCAGCAAAAGAAAGTTAATGTTCTTCTTTCTTTCTTTCTTTTTTTCCCCTCTCTCTCTTTTTTTTTTTTTTTTTTTTTTTTTTTTTTTTTTTTTTTTTTTTTTTTTTCTTTTTTTTTTTTTTTTTTTTTTT